>QJNV01000177.1:0-120351 GCA_004155935.1 Monosporascus sp. GIB2
TTTTGGGCGCTGGCAGGCCCCCCCCCCCGTTACTGACCTTTGCCCCTGATGCCGGTAGGCTCTCGCCCGCTGCCTAATGGTCTGACGGCCAAGCTATCGCCTTGAGCTACACCGGAGGCCATTAGTGAATCCCGTCTCGTCGGTTAAGGGGGCGGCTGGTCCCGGATGAGCAGATGCCGAAAGGGAATGCCCGTTTGGCTTGTTCGAGGGCTTTGCTCGTGTTACAAGGGGCGGCTGAAGGAAACAGGCCTGTTGCCGTAGTTGTATGGGGTGCCGAACCTGACGAAGCCGCCGCTTTTACATGTGGTTCCATAACACTCGAGGGTCCTGAGATTTTTCCTGGGGGTGGCTCCATATGAAACCATCGAGGTGTAATGGCCATGTTGGTCTGCTGTTTGATGGGTAAGGCGACCAGCTGACCTAGGCTCTGCAGCCGTTTGAGCCCCGAACTCACAAATCTCTATGAGGGTCGGTTGCGGGGTAACGTAGAAACTCACATGGCTACGACGGCCGAAGGGCTCACGCGTTGGTTGGTTTACGTAACAAGTCTCTCTTGCCCGGACGGCGCCGGGTAACCATGGTACAGAGAGGCGACTGCGCATTGTCGCCCGTTTGACATGTAGTCTACTATGAGTACAGCTCCCAGTATTGCCATCCACTACCACATGGTCCGCATCGGAATTCTATATTACAACAGTGACCAAATGGCACACTTCATACCAGCGGGAGGGGTAGGTAAGTAGGTGCCGGGGAGAGGGGTTATATCTACATCTGGCCCTTCTTCCTCTTCCGGCGCATCTCCTCCAACCTCCTGAACTCCTTCTCCTTCTCCTCGGCGGCGCGGCGCGCTTCGTACTCTTCGGCCTTCTCCCACGCCTTCTTCCGGTCGTCCTGACCGAGGGTGTTCTGGACGCCCTTGGTGATGTCTCTTATAATACCGCCCTTCTCGCCCTTCTCCCCGTTCTCCGCGGAGCGCACGGTGGGTGCCTGGTACGAGACCGCACCGGCGCCCGGAACCGGACCGGCGGAGGAGGGGAGAGGCGGCAGGTCGGCCCACCGCCGGATGGCCGGGTTCAGGGTCGCGGTGGTCTGGGCGACGGTCGTCGCGGATAGCATCAGGAAGAACCACTGCAGGCCGGCCGGCAGCCAGGCGGTGGAGACGAAGATGAGAGGCGGGAAGATGTACATCATGGACTTCATCATCCCCGCCTGCGTGGGGTTCGGGTTCAGGTTGGCTTTTTGATTTTGCTACGCGTTCATGTTAGCCATAGTCGAAAAAGAACTATGCAGAGGGGAGAGGGTATAGGAGGCAAAAGACGTGGAAGCGAATAATAAGAAACGGGCGTAAGAGGAAAGGGGCGTAGGAGATTGGGGCGGGGTGCTAATAGGAAGTGATACGCGGACGGTCTTTTTACCTTAAACATCAGAGTACCCAAAAGCACATTCGCAATAGGGAGTATGTAGTAGGGATCATGGATGGTCAGATCGGTGAACCAGGCGAAGCCGCCGGTCTCCATGCTGGGCACGGGGATGGAGGCCATGCCGCGCACGAGGCGGAACATGCCGAAGGAGAACGGCACGGTGAGGAGTGGGACGGGGAGCCACCAGAAGTTGACACCGGCCTGTTTTCTGATGGCGGTCATCCTCGCGCGGGCCTTCATCATAGCCATATTGTCGTGAGTGCGGTACGCGGCCAGCTTGAACTCCTCGGAGGCCTGCAGGTACTCGGGCGATTTCTGCATCTCCTGCATGAGGGCGGAGCTCTTGGAGGCGCGCAGCGTGGGCAAGAACAGGATGACGCGCCACAGCGTCGCCGCAGTGGCCAGAGCGCCCCACCACGGCAGGCCGGTATACACGTAGACGTGCTCGAGGAGCCACTCGCACGCGGCGGTCGGTCCCGGTCCGTACTCCAGGCCGAGCTCCTTGAGATATCCTATCCGCTCGGGGATGTCGAGGATGGACGGCGTCAGGTCGAGAGTATCCAGGGAGGGGTCAATGGGGGTTGCGTGTTGAGCGAAGTGGTCGGCGGAGTGAGAAGAGGCCGAGGCGGCGGCATCCGGCGAGACCGGCTGGGCGGCCGGGGAAGAAGCATCGGGGCTGATGGTTGACGCGGCGGCCGATGGCTGAGGTCCGGGAGAGGTCTCAGCGGTAGCCGCCGGTGTCTCGTTCGGAGACTGCTGCTGTTTCGAGCCGAAAGGCCACAGAGACAGGTTGCGCGAAGCTCCGGCGCGGCCGGCAAAGACGGTCGGCGCTCCTCCTACGACACAGGCCCTCAAAGAGGTGATGGAGGGACCACACGAGCCGATCGAGGCCAATCGCGGCAGTGAGCTCGATTCCAGGCCTGCTAACGGCGCATTTGTTCTCCGGCTAGACAATCGAGAGAATTGTCGGACCGGCGGTCGAAGGACCTGCGAGAAGCAACGGGATCAGCGTTATCGTCAACATCATCGAGCGTATGAGACACTCGGGTATAGTGTGGGATACCAGGCAGCGATAGAAATGGATATATGCATAATTAATTACCTTGGAGCTTTGCCGCAGCGCGAAGGCCGGGTTTATCCGACTTGGTACTCCTCTATTGGGCAACATGACTGTGATGAGTATAGTTCACCACCCCCGATACCTTTTTGCGCCCAGTGCGAGTCTGTCGAGCTCAAAGTCGCCTCGGCCCTTCGATGTAGAACGGGATCCGTTAATTTTTCCAGGGTGGGTCGGCACGGCCGGAGTCTTTTCGGTCCGCTGTCCGCCATTGCCGCTTCTTCGGTACCTACATACACGATATGTACCTATGCAATAATAGGCACTGGGTGTCAGTGACAGCCATGGGTCGTGTGTATTCATGGATGTAGCCAGAGATGGACCTCCAAGGATAGATATGTGGTAAGTTAGGCGTGTCTTCGATTCCAGCACTGTAATAGGCTGCCGACTGCTAGTGCATGTCGTAGAGATAACCCTAGAAGAATTCTTCGCGTCCGTGTCCATCTACGGAGAATCCAGGTGTGGATGTGAATCCCCAGCCCTTGCGGAGTACACCGACTCAATCCTGCGCTCTGAGGCCCGCGCAACGACAATCGTACCGGTGGATCGATAATACGCAACCTAGGAGCTTCCAGGTTGTGCTGTAGACGACGGGAGCGGTGGCTTTCATATACGTATGTATGTACATTCATTGGTCCAAGCAAGGGCCCATCCCGGCAGCCCTACATCCTACACGTGAATATAGACTCGGTTCCCCTCCCTAAACTGTCTCTGGAGTTTCTATACACAAAGATCCTCCCACCCAAAGTGCCATGTTTTCCTCTTCTCTTAAATGCTCGAGCCTGCAAATCTAGTCGCGCCTGTAACTGTTCGATGACATGCGTACGCCATGTAAATCTTATGCTGGTCGCGTGCGGGAAAAATCATGGCCATCTGCCTTACATTTGCGCAGGACCCCATCTAGTCACTCCAGACTCGCCAGATCGTCAAGGTCTGTTCCCGACTTGGGTCTTTCACGAATCTCGATGCCGGGGCCGATGGCGTGCGTTCTTCTCCTGGACAGCGGGAACACCTAACATAATCGAGTCAGCGTCACCTGGCCCCACCCAGAAAGTTTCCCAGAAAGGCGTCTGCAGCGGCGTGCCATCTAAAGCCACTCACCCTTGTGCCTCCCCATCCTAGCCTGAATGCCGCCTCGTGCGCAAATAGCTCACCGAACCCTAACATCATGCCGTTGATGAAAGGTAGTATTAAGTTAATGGCGGCTCCCCGCACCAGTGACCAGACGGTCGGTGGCTTATACAGGATGACTGGCGACGACGACGAGGAATTGGGCGATGCCGATATGTCGTCGCCGGCCGAGTACTGCTCGCTGTCGGAATGCATGGTCACGCCGGACCCTGCGAGCGGGTGAGGCGAGTCTTGGGATGACATCGTGGGCGCAATGGGAAGTCGGCAGGGGGAGTAATGGTCGCCTGGTGTCAAATGCGTTCGTGGAAAATTCTTCCTAGGTCGAAACTGAAGGTGTTGTTGCTGGTCGGGCGTCGGACGATCGAAGGCGCGGGGAGTGACGGCGTACCTTGGTAACTAGTCTGGCTGGCCTCGCATTGTCCAGGGTTTGGAGCTGTCTACCGTACTAGGTTAGGTCCAGTAGGTACTGTATTTCCCATTCAACCCCCCGTGGATGGGGGCCGTCGCCCGTTCCGTAGCTACTCCAACTCCAAACCACCAGGCATCGATAATTGCTTATTTAGGGATTACTGCTCCTGGCTTACGTAGCAATTCCATCATAGTAGTTATTTTCTTAAGCAGGATAGCGCGGGGTTAATGCCCCGCCACATTTAAAGTTGACGGTAGGCGGCAAAGGGTGGGGGGAGCTTGACGTCGATGGAGCTGCCTGTTTGTTTCTTGCATACTTACAAGGAGGTACCAACAAAACTTTCGTACGTTCTGCTTACCTAGTACATTGTATTTGTGCTTCGTATGCACCATTCCCATCTCCTCGATCCCCTCCAGTCTCTCTTCACCTATCAATCTTCCCCCCTCCCCTCACCGAAGAGATC
Organism: Monosporascus sp. GIB2; assembly: GCA_004155935.1. Lineage (NCBI taxonomy): Eukaryota > Fungi > Ascomycota > Sordariomycetes > Xylariales > Monosporascus > Monosporascus sp. GIB2. The sequence goes on from QJNV01000177.1 coordinate 4,542, forward strand.
GAGTGAACTCCCGAGTCAATTTCGCATATCCCTAGCCATCCATCAGACCGCCGCATTCCCACACGTATCTACGTACTCTTCGTCATCTCGAAACTCCCGTTGCCTCACGTCACCACAGTCGGATACCCGATCGCCGGCCAATATAGTTCTCCGAGATGGCGGACAACAATGCGATCTCCGACGAGCTCGTCGCCAACCTCGCGGCCATCACCAACCTGAACGAAAGCAGAGTATGCGCTCTTCCCTCTTTCCGTCTTGGGAGAATCCCCGGCTGACCCGTTTGAATGTAGTGCAAGGAATACCTGACGGCTACCAACGGCAACCTCGAAGCTGCAGTCCAGGCATATTTCGCCGACGCCGAGGAGGACGAGGCCCAAACCGCTGCTCCTTCCGCCACGGCTGCGGGCAGCAGCTCCCATGCTGTAGCGGACGACTACACCGGCCCGCGAACTCTAGACGGCCGACCCGCCCCTCAGGCGATACCTACCACTTCCCGCTCCGCGGCCAAGAAGCCCCAGAAGAAAACGGGTCTCGCCACGCTTAGCTCGATAGGTGCTGGCCATGCTAACGACGACGATGAAGACGACGATGATGAGGCCGACCTTGATCCCCGTGATCCCAGAAATACCTATGCCGGTGGTGAGAAGAGCGGTCTTGCCGTTCAGGATCCTTCTCAACGGTCCGATCCCAAGAAGCTACTCAACGATATTCTCGCGAAGGCCCGGAGGTGAGTGCTCCCTGACCCGTAGCTCATGGCCTTCTTCCTTGCTTCTCATCTGCTAGAGCCTGCGTCTCCTCTTTCGCAGACAGATGCTGATGACTACCCACCACAGTAACGCGCAGCGCCCCGACGCGGCATCGCCCGGTCCGTCAAGTGCCGGCCCCAGTTCGTTTCGCGGTTCCGGCCAGACCCTAGGCGGCGAGGGGACGCCTAGCCGCGTCATCCCGGACCCTAGCGCTCCTCCCGCCGGTTCCGCCAGCCGTAGCCGCTCGCAGAATGAGGAGGTCCAGGAGCGAACGCTACATCTCTGGCAGGACGGGTTCAGCATCGACGACGGAGAGTTGCGACGGTTCGACGACCCGGCCAACGCCGACGATCTGCGCATGATCCAGCAGGGCCGCGCGCCGCTGCACCTCATGAACGTCCGCTTCGACGAGCCTCTCGACGTCAAGCTGCAGCAGCACGCCGAGAACTGGCGCCCGCTCCCCAAGGTCTACAAGCCGTTCAGTGGCGAGGGCCGGCGTCTGGGAAGTCCCGTGCCGGGCGACTCCTCCGCGTCGGCGTCGGCGGCTACGGCACTGCCTACGCTGTCAACGTCGAACACGGCCGCCGCCGCGCCTACCTCGGCAGCCCCCCCTAGCACGTCGGTCGACGAGTCTCAGCCTACCGTATCGATCCGCATCCAGATGCCCGATGGCACGCGCTTGCCGGCCCGTTTCAACACGACACAGACCGTTGGCGATGTCTACGACTTCATCACGAGGGCCTCGCCCCAGCTGAGGGAGGGGGGCTGGGTTCTGGCTACGACGTTCCCCAACCGGGATCACACTGACAAGACTCTGGTTCTAGGCGAGATGGCAGAGTTCAAGAAGGGAGGCACTGCTGTAGTCAAGAGGAGCACCTCCTAGTTAGGACGAAGTAGTTGGTGGTCCTGGCTCGGGACTGGCTCGGGACAGCTTCAGCCTTGTATCGTACGCGGTACGGTAATGAAGGAGACTGTAGGCGCAGTTTTCCCGAGTAATGCTAGTATGGGCCATGGCTCACGTACCAGCAGATGGATAGGTGGGCATGCACACGCATAGACGGGATAAGAGAGATCCATGCGTATTGACGAGGATCTCGCCGGCTTTGCTATTAAGAAGATAGATCATGCATTACATCCGGCACAATCCGAAATGGAGTAACTACACATTCTCGACATTTAGAAGGGTATGGGCTGGCCCCAATTGTCCCAACGTCCGAGAACGCTAGTCTACAGACGAGGGTTGTAATCGATGGGAATGCATAGGCATCTTGGCGAAGTGATCACATCCACACTCGTTTCGAGCCCTGAATCCTGATACTCGTCTGTTTACCTACTGCTGCCAGGTATTCAGGTGTATAGAAGCTACCTCAGCCCATTGAGAACCACACTCTCTCGCAGCCCAGGCAGCTAGACGTTACGTAGATGAGACTTATCTAGCACGTACCCAACATAGCCTCCAGGGCGTCGACCTCGGCGATACTGGCGCTCAGCGCGTACTTGTCCTTGACGGCAATCCAGGACGCGGCGTAGGTGCAGTGGAACGACCGCAGGGGCGGCTTCCACTCGTCGGGGCTCTTGTCGCTCTTGGACCGGTTGACGCCGCCCGTCACGGCCCACAGCTGCGGCGAGTCAATGTCGTTGGCGAAGGCCCTGCGCCTGTCCGTCGTCCATGCGCTGGCGCCCGACTGTGTTCCGCGGCAGGCGATGTGTCAGCTAACCACAGGTAACTTCATCACAAACGTCCGAGACCCCGTAGATCGACGGAGTCGGGGATACTGGGCGCAGCGGGCACAATAGGTACGTACGATCCAGGCGTTCTTCAGCGGCACCATATGGTCGATGTCGATGTCGGGCGGGCTCACGTGCCGGGCGCCGTCGTAGGGCGACGTCCAGGACCCCGCCGTCGGGTAGCAGTCGTTGCCGACCCTGACTCCCGTGCCGTCGCGCCGCAGCACGTACTCGCGCGCGTTGCAGGCGCCCTCGATGGGCTGCCAGTGCGGGAACAGGTCCCGGTCGTAGGTGCCGTCGTCGATGGGCGTCGCCCTTTTCAGGCCCGAGAGGAGGCGGCGCGCCGACGAGGGGGAGGGGATGCCGGGCTGTGCGGGGCGGAGCTCGTCAGCTGGGGGGTGGGGGGGTTATTGTATGCTCTGAGTGAGAGCTGGGGACGTCGGAACGAGGCGTGGAGTGATATAGGGGAGTAGGTGAAGTGCGGTTAAGGGGCACCTACGGGAGTGCGCTTGAGCAGGTCCGGTTCGATGAGGTCTGGCGTAGGGAGGGTGAGGACCGCGACGGCCGACAGGAGGCCGCTGAGGGCGTACGAGAACTTCATCGCTACGCGAGGGGGGGTCTCAGAGGGACTTAATCGACAAGCGACGAGCCGCACAGCCCGTCGTATTCACAGCAGCGGTGGCGGAGAGGCTCTTATAACTTCTACATAACTACTGACCTCTCTCTCTCCCTCGTGGGCCAGACTTGACGATAGGTACACCGTGATAACACTACCCACTCGGTCTCACGAGCTACACGTGCGCAACCAATGCAGACACTCCTATCTGTTAGGCATGTGATGGGTTTCCCAGAACCCCCATGGCCTTGGAGGCACAGAATTCCCCCTATCGTCCCGCCATGCGAGTGATTGGCGGACGTATACCGACGATCTTAGCCAGTGAGAGCAGGAGCCTACGGGAGGTGTCTCAGAATCCCATCTTAATCTTGTCAATTAGGTGCCAACCACAAAAGGAAATCAGGAACCACAGTCATGCACACTAAGATTGGCGGCATTCGCACCAAGACCACACGTATCGTGGACTCCTGTCCTATCACTCGAGAATGCCTACCAGATATGGCAAGTCTGCAAATGCTACTACCTGGGGACCCTGGACGCCATCTGGGGACTTCAGACGCAGCGATAGCCATCCATACAGCAAGCTGCCGATAATGCGCGACGTCGTTGGATGCCGGTAGATGTGCGCCAAGACCCGGGCTTGGGGTTAAATGGGCGGCAGAGCAGCCCGTGATTGGTTGGTCGATCAGGGGAGAATAACCTTCCTGATCCGGGGTCTGCGCCGACCCGATCAGCCGGGCGAGGAAGGGTCCAATAGATACTTTGTGCCTGTAAGTCCGCGGGATCAATAGTTGAAAGAATAAGACCCCTCCAGTCCCAAGATTTGATCACCGGCAGGCATTGGCTCTCTCAATGGGACTTGAATTTGAGACATCCACTCCTTGACCCCTTGATAGATGCCACATTTTGCAGATCCTGAAGTACAGCAGTAGTGATTGTGCAAGAATAAACATTATGCCCCATTGGGCGTTGTGTCTTGGTGTGCTTTGCATACGTAGTGCTCCGAAGACTACATTCAGGCTCATCTACCCAGCGGAAGCTCCTATATACCGTCATTATTTCGGAGATTCTCTGGGGAAAGCCATCTCAGTAGATTTCACCAACTTCTGGCAGTGCTAGGTGCCAAGGTTGCTTCTTATCAATGGAGGAACACAACAAGATGCAGGGTGACAAGGGCCCCCCCCCGGCTCCGGGTATCGTATCCACAACATACAGCGCTGGTCTCAAGAATTATAGACGACATTTGCAAACACTCCCGGTACAAATCGACGCATGTCTGGCTTTCAGGACGCCTGTACGCCGCTCTGTTGTCCTTGGTGCGAGTGTATGGTAGCGGGGCCGTCTAGGAACTTGAAGCTCTCCCGGGCGATCTGGCAGTTAAGCTTTGCCGAGTTGAACCGGGCCTCACCAGGCGGCAGAATGACCATAAGGTAGGTGTTCGTAGTAAACTTGCAGGCAAACATCGAGAACCTCGTCCCAGCTTTATGCTCCTATACCCGTTGTCAGTAAGCTCCGATCAGCGGCAGAGTCGGCGGGAGGCAAGCTGGTGTCCTTGAGGGAAGCACGAAGGTCCTGCGTAGATGTCTTGGCCTTGGACAGGACCCCAGCCGGGGATGGGAAGTCAATCCGTGGTGCTAGAGAACGTACCATCAAAGAGAACTGCTCGGCATTACGCGGAGTGCCCGTAAAACGGCTGATGCTCTGCTTGAAATGCTTGAGGATGTTGGAGATGCGCTCCTGGCGGTCCTCGGTGGGGTTGTTATGCCCCTCGTCGGACGTCCAGCTGGATACCACCAGGAAGCTCGTCCTCTCGAACAAGAGTAGCTCCTCGGCCTCTATCAGTATTCCCAACGATTCCAGCTGCGATTCGATGACCGAGAGGTTGGGCACGAGGTCGTGTATTATGCTAGCCCACGCCTTGTACAACGACTGGTCCCATATCGAAGTCGCGAACGGTATCAGGTCCAGCTCCCCCGTGTACCCCGAGCCCTGGATGAACTCCGCCGTCTTCTGTCTCACAAGCCTGACGCGCTCGGTGAAGACGGCCTCCCGGGCCTGCAGCATGATCAAGTCCATCTTGTGTATCAACACGTAGATCTTGGCGGTGGGCGAGAACTGGGTCAGGGCGGAGAGGATAGAGACGTACGTCGCCATGTCCCGGTCCACGTCACGAGATTCTATATCGAAGACGTAGATCAGGACGCCGACGTTAGAGAAGACGTGCACTCGCTGCTGGGAAAGGTAGTTCTCCATGAATGCCTCTTGGCCACCGCAGTCCCAAAGATTGAGGGTGAGATTGCCCAGGAACTTGACGTGCGAGAGGTCGATATCGATCGTCGCGCCCCTATACACCGCCGTCGAGTTGTCAGTCCCGAGCAACTACTCCAACAGGGCACTCCAACACAGTACTTCAAAGCGGCAGCTTTTCATCGCAGCTTAGCAGGAAACCACAAGCGCAAATCCAACTCACAGTCTTCTGGTGTCCCGGGCGATGTAGTTGCTGAATATGATGCTGCGCATGGAAGACTTTCCCGAGCCGCTCTTGCCCATGAGGAGGACCTTCTTCTTCTTAGGTTTCTTGACCTCGCTCCGGACATCGCTCGGCATGACGCCCAAGCCGGGCGTAGATTGTTCCATGTCGGCCATCTTCAGGTTAATTGGCTACGTGCTTTCGTTCTCGACGTCGACGATAGGGGTGGAAGGGAGTTTGAGTGGTACTGTCGGGGTCTCGCACGCGACAGTCAGAATGTCCCTTCTCTCAGCTTGGTCCTGTCATGATCGGGGTCGCGACCTGGGAAGTTCGGGCAGTAGCGAGACTGCGAAACCGCGATATCGCAGTCGGATCTATGCGCTCTTGACAGCCAAACGGATGGGGTTCGACGCGGGGGGTTTGTGAATTCCTGGTCTCCGGCTTGAGGGCCTAGGGTCCAGCATTTACAAAGTCCTTTGCTTGGAGCGTGGACTTTGTTTGGAGCTACATTGGTGGGGTAGTGAAATGTGGATACGTAGGTACTGTAGTAACCAGACTTATATGCTTTGGGGGGTTCTGGAGTTTAAACAAGTGACGTCACGTGAAATCGTTCTAACAGTATAAGCAATGAATGCTACGAAGTGGATATCTCTATAGCCGAGAGTACTGATGTATATGCAGCCATATACAGTGCGGCGGTCTATGTGAGCAAACCCACTCTGGAATGATGCCAGGACCATCCTAGAAGTGGGGACTGACGAAAGCCCTATCATCGTCGATGCAATTGAGTCCACCGGAGAATATCCACAAGCTGCTGCGCGTTCTGTTGCTGGATCTCTTTAATTCGCCATTGCAAACTCCGCCGTTTGTAGCGTCCTGGGGGTAGTCGATAGGACCTTAGACCGCATCGGACCCGTCGGCACCGGGGGGCGGAGCTCGACATATGACAGCTGCATACCCAAGTAAGGGAAGCCCAATAAAGATATTACGGGGTCTCCCGGGTGCTGGTCGAACTTAAAGACAGGGATGGTGACTTGCTACGCGATATGTATCCAGCGCTCGGTGCTTTCGTGCTACACGGCTAGGGAACTTTGGCTGAACGACGTCAAATTCGGAGCAGAGCGTCTAGGTACGTTATATTATTACTTGCTAACGTTAGCTACCTAGTAGATTTACTCTCGTTGCGTATCTTCACTTATCCCTTACGCACCCCCCACGCTCCGTCAACCACAGCCCATAGGATAACCGTACTGCCTTCAAAGCTTCCGGCAGAGTCGGGTACCGTACTCAATAACCTCCCAGTCTTCGGTTCCTGGTGTCGATACTGTGTAAAAGACTCCGTCAGGATCCCATTCCTTCTTTATCCTCAGTAGTTCCGGATATTCCGAGCCCCAGAAGTGATCTTGCCAGTCCGGTTGGAACGGGTCGCCCTGGGACGGTCTCGTCAGTCGGGGTCAAGAGATAAGCAGGGCCAAGAATGGAGGGAGAGACGACGAGCGAAACTTTAGGGAGTAAACGCTTACCTCGTTGACATAAGCACAGCCGTTCGGACCCGCCCTCCTCAGCGCCTCGTCTTGGACGTTAGTGAGAACATTCTGCAGGTCCTCCTTCTGCTCCCAGCTTGCGCCGATCGGTACCGGGAGAATGGCGATGGAGAAGTCGGTGGCGTTTCTGAATCTCGGGTGCGTCGCGCTGTTTGACACCGGGGTGCTGTGACCGGCATCCCACAGATGGCCGATGATGCCTCCCTGGCCGGCCAGGTCTTCGCGGGGCGAAACCACCGTCTTGAACGCTTCGATGATTTCGTCGTTGTTCTCCGCTACATCTTGATGGGTGAACAACCACCCACCGGTGAGAGCCGATCCACCGGCACCCTCATCTTCGAATAGGTCGGTGTACAGATCCCATAGAGTGTCGAATTCCTTGCCGACAGTGTCATACGGGACGCCGCGGGCATCGAACTCGTCGAACATCGGCTTCAGAATGTCTTGCATCTCCGCAAGGGTCTTCCCGACGCCGACAAAAGGTTGAATCTGCAACCGCATCGCCATAACCTCGAAGTAGACGTAAAGTCCGGCATCTACGAAGTCATTGGAGTATTTGTGGAACGACCTCACCCCTTCCCAGATAAGCGTCTCGTTCTGCGTCAGCGTCGAGTTTACGTTGACGATGACCCCGGCAGATTTCTGTTCCGGGAATGTCTTGAGCGTTGCCGAGAGGACAACGGCAAAAGCTCCCGGGCCGCCTCCCTTCAAGGCCCAGAACAGATCTGGGTTCTCGTCACAGTTGGCGGTCAGAAACTCGCCCGAAGCTGTCACGACCTCAAACGAGAGAGCGGTATCGGCTACCATCCCGTACAGAGGTGTCAACGGGCCATGTCCACCTAAATCATGCGTCTAGGATTAGCATGTCTTTGGTGTATGAGCCTTCGGGCACAGGGGGCTCCTGGAGGACTAGGGGCGTTTGCGTGCACTCGTGTTCTCTGAGAGAGGTTGCCAGGCTCAAACGACGGGCACAGGGTGCGAGTATTTGGCTGAAATGGGCCTCGGGCAAATCAGAGAAGGGGTTAAGCAACCGCAAATACTCACCTCCTTGGACAAGGCCGCCAGCTACACCCACCGTCTGAAATCCTATCAGCCGCTAGCTGCCACTCGACTGGGCACTTTGACTTACAGGACACTCTCCTGTCATCGCCAGGACGGGGGGATCTAGTACATGTGCCTTCGCCAGCAAGGCCTTACCTTGCACACCTGCTCCTATGGTTACGGCACCTCCCGTGTAGCCGCCGGGTCCGGTATACTTATCAGTAAACTCCACATCTTGGAAGCTGTGCGTGTTAATCACCAAAGCACCCCAGCCGGTGCTCCGCCCGATGAAATCATGGCCGGTGTTCCTGATGATCAGGCGCAAGTTGTTCTCCCGCGCAAAGTCGACTCCTGCCTTGACGTGTTCCTTCGTCTGGGCCATGATGACATAAACGCCATAGTATCCCAGTGTGCAGGAGTCGGTAGGGTCCTGGGTTGGACGGCACGTGTCGTTCGTGAAGTATGTCCACAACAGTGCCGCTGGTTGCTCGACTCTGAACGCTGGGAGTCAGTCTTAAGTTAGCATGGCGGGTATGGTCACGGGCGACTAACGTCCAAAATTGGCTCATGAAATTCGCAGTGGTTTCCGCGCATGCGGCGGCGTCGTAGGTCGATACGGTACCCAACGGACCGTCAAACGTCTACGGACAACACATATTTAGCCAATGACCACATGCTTGTTCCGCTGAGGGGGAAATACCTCGTAGCAAGGGGCGCCGGGAGGAAGGTTCACGATGAGATTCCCTCCCACCGTGGAGTTCAGCTCAGCCCAGGAGCTCTCCGCCGGCCAGCACTCGTCGCCCACGTAGCATTTGCAGGCATAGTCCTTGCCATACCATGTTCGGGGAACAAGCCGATGAGATGATGGGAGCGCTCCGCTAAGGAGCGGGAGCAGGCCCAGACTTAGGATACTGGCGTTCCAAGCCATCATGATCTCTTTCCCGCCTCATCAACTGTCCTAGCAGGATGCAGAATCCTCTGCCCTGAGGGGTTTGGGAATCTACGTGGATTTTATAGTATTGCATCCCTCGTGTCGCCAGCGAGATACGGGTTCTTCCGCCATTTCCAATCCACCTGAATAGGCTATCTCCAGGAAGAGCTGCATCTCCGCTTCTCGGGGTCGCCATTTAGGCAAGGACAGGCGGGGGTGGCTTTTCATTGGTAGGGCTGTTGTATGGTTATAAGCGAGCTGGACATACTGCAAGGATGCTTAGTTTCCTAATACGCATTCTACCATCTGCCGTACTCAAGCCGGGAAGTCCGGGAAGTTTGGGTGGTTTTTGATTGGGTCGTTTTCCTCAGCCCAGCAGCCCAAAGTGGAAGAATATGCGACATATAGGTGGCTGTATATTTCAAGACTTGGCGCGCAGAGCCAAGAATCCTTGGTAAGCCTGCGCATATCAGCTCGTGGGCCCACCCGAGCTTGCATCAACGATGTATGCGCTGATACAGGCCCATATCCAGCCTGATACTATGCTGCTTCTGACCATCGTGGGTTGTTGTATTTGAGCTTACGGACACTTTGAACACTATAACTGGGCTTTAGCACTGCTCTGCCGACAAGCCTGCCCGAGTTTGCTCAACCCCCCCCCCCACCCCCCCGACCTGTCAGGCTCTGCGCAAAATAGTTTTGGTTAGGGCGACTCTCCCAGTATAACTCATAAATCATAAGAGAGCACTAACCAGGAATCAAGGACACAGTAGTCAATAGGTATGGAGAGGAAATTGAACATTGCAATAGATGATATTAAGGGTAAATCTAACCGACTCACAATTACTCTAGCTAAGTTGCTTAAGACGAGATGCTGGAGGGGGACATTGCCCAGCCACTCGAAGGGGGAGTAATAGGGCCATGCCATCCTACATTCGTTAGATGAGCCCATTTCTGCCGGGCCATTAGAGCCTCGCGCTCATCTATCTTCTTAGCTGCCTCGTGTCGCGCCTGTTCTCGAAGCTCCTCGGTTTGTTCCTTCTCTTCCAGGGCAATGCTCAAGCGTTTCCTGGCGGCTTCACTGTTCAGTATAGTCTTCTCCAGTTCCTTGACCTCCTTCGCAGGAGATTCGCAGATGGTCTTGCGCCGGAACACTTCCTGCTGTGTTTCTTCGCAGGCCTTAAAGCCTGCCTCGGTATTTGCCTTATCGATGTTTGCAACTTCATTGTCGATGTCGGAGTACAAGTAGTGGAACTCTTCAGTAGGGATTTCCCCAGCTCCTTTAGGCCTTTCAAGCCCCCCTTCTAACTGTAGTCGAGAGCGGGCTCTCTCGGCAGCCGATCGCTCTTGTTGTGGGGTGAGATGTTCGCAGGACTGTGTCACGAGACGGAGGATGTTGATCAAGGATCCCCACTCGCCTTTTGACTCCGGGTAAGGAGCGGATGTCTGACCCGACGCTGCATCAAAGACTACACCGCAGCGCTTGCTGCTCTCGACGGGGCTCTTGCCCTGCCTCTGGCTTTCCTTGGGGACGGCACCCCCATCTGGAATGCACTTCCAAAGCGCTCGAACGAGGCCTCGTTCTCGCTACCGGCATCGTGTTCCATAGTGAAGGGGGATATCTTGACCGACAAGCACGATATGGGCATGACGACAACACCACAACGCCCCAAGTGCTTAGAAACTCTGGATGGCTCCACCCTGATAGCGAAATCCTGCCGGCTAGGAAGGACATTGCGGAAGGAGAAAGGGCCTATACCGCGCTATTGTCGAAGTTGTAAAACTCAACGGAATGACATTGTGGTCGCTGGTTCCTTCATACGGTGACTCCTGTTCCCTTGTGCAACCACTCGATTCATGACTGGTATATCATTTTCGTCCTGATATTCTATTATTCCCATAACCTTCATTCAGTGCGTTTTGCCCCAAGCGCCCAGGGTTAGTGACACTGTAAGGAACTCATCATTATACGAGCAACGCTTCTGAGGGCCGGTAGAGGGGAGTTAGACTGATTATAGAATGCTTCGGCGAGATACCGAGGAACGACACTGCAAAGGAGACTGTAATTTTCCCCAGAAACACCTGCCGGACGGGTAATTAGCTGCAGCAGCTTCTGCTAACAATAGCTTCGTCTAAAACCGCACCGTGACAAGAATTCTCGGAGTCCAATCGCCGGTGGTCATGAGAATTCGGCGAATATGACGTCCTGCTTATACGTGGGCTCTCTAACTCTGTGATCCCTTCTACATCTGGTATTAAGACGGGGGCGTCGGTCCGCCGAGGCTGCCCGATGCGCCTCGAGAACAGAAGGTCAGACGGTCCCCTCGACAGACAAAGCGAGAATGGAAATTCATTTGTTTGCCAGTCAGCGGTTCTTCTCGATCCTGTCCGGACTTATCTAGTCTGTCCGACGATATCTTCAGTCATATTCGTCGCCCCCTCGAAGTGGAAGGGTGACTTGCTTCGCTATAGTAGCAGCTGGCGCAAGCTCCTTGCCGTTTTGTACGACTGTCAGGGTTTAACAGCAACAACACATCCAGGTCACATGGGCTTGCCACACCTTGTGCACCGTCTTTGCAATCCACACCAGCCTCTTCGCCTGAGGTCCGAATATAGTCGGATGATGAGTCTGAGTCCAGTTCCTCGAGTCCATTTTCGTCTCCAAGGAGCGGTCCTCCCACGGCATAGCCCGCTTTGCTGCGTACCTCTAGCAACTGGGATAAGATCTCTACCTAGCATATACGACCATACCATGCGGAAAACTCGGGTTCGCATCAAGTTCTCGTAATTTGCTCACCTACTTCCATTTTATCAGGTGCGTTCCTCCATATCTCGCGATCTTGATATCCGAGACTGGAGGCAACTGACAGGCGCTTAGCTTGGTAGGCCTTTACCAGGTAATTCCTACGATGATGGCCGCCTGACCAGCAACCATATTCAAAGGAAATCATCAAGCTCTCATCCAAGCATGACCTCCCTCCACTCATCATCCGACAGAGCACAGCAGCCTTGAATACCTTCCCGAGAGCCACGCGGCGAAATCCTTCGACGGGAAAGCGCTCGACGAACCGCACAAAGAACAGATCCCACTCCCACTCGAGCCTCTCCTTGTGGATGTAGTATGTCCAGTCTGGAAACTCCTCCTTGGTGAAGGTCTTTGTCTCCGAAATAACAATAACTCAAACTCGGTCGTCTCCGTTTTGTCGTCGGATTCATTTGCGGCGCCGTTCACAATATCCTTGTCGCCCTCTGCTGCTCTGGAGCCACTCGGTGTCGACGGCGATGGACCCGCACTTGTCACCGCGCCGGTTCATGATGCGGCAGTGGCGGAGCCCCGGTCCCAGGCCGCCGCCATCGACATCGCCCGAAGGGTGCGTTGTCTCGGTCGTGACAATGTGGGAACGACGCCTGCCAGGTGAGGAACTGTAGAAAATGCCGGTCAGGAAACTCGCGAAAGGAGTCGGCGCTGTAACTCGCCGAGGTCGTGCGAATATCGTATAGAACTTCCGGAAGAGTGAGGGTGAAATCCTCCCTCGGCTTCCCTATACTGGCAGCCATTCCGTGTCCCTAGACAGGGCGAGCATAATCATCGTGTTCGTGGATCGCGTAAGTTTCTGGATGCCAGTGGACATGCTGGGAGCGTCTGTCTTCACTCGCGTATGTCTTTCATGGCTCGTTCTCCTTTTCTTGTCCTTATGTCAAGGAGTTATCACGTTGTTTGAAGTGCTTCGGGCTGCTGGGGTTACCACTTGGGAATTGGCAATTAGGGGTTTGGCCATATGGGGATAGGCTTTGAGATGCGGAGGTAGCGACAGCGAGCGGGCGGCGACAGAATCGTCCCCAGACGTCTCCCCACTAGGAACCTTGTAACATTTCTACCTTGGGCGCCTGGTTTTATCTTCTCGGGCTCAGAAATTGCACCTAACCCGCCGGACGGTCCCATGGTCTTCTCGTATGTGCCAGTCGATTCACGTGTGGTCAAGGAACCACGCGCGGACATCACTCGGATCAGTCGGCGGGGTATCAAGAAGAACCACGCGGCCGCGGAGAGACGCATAATCGCCGCAAGGATGATGGAGGCGCTGGCCAAGGGTTAAAACATCTCCTGCATAGCATTCAGGGGTGGGGACATCTAACATAATCGCATCCGCAGCTACTCGTGGGCACAACTTCGTGTACTCCATCTAATTTTCCGTCGACTGTTTACGTTTAAGGGTTCAAGAGCGATATCATATACGATTGGGCCGAAAAGTCGTGCCTCTAAATGTTAGAATAGGGGCAGTGATGCCACACCACTTGTGAATATATAGATGTGTAGTCCTCCCCCAGCTGGCAGGTCACTTAGTACGCAACCGAACGGGCACTCAACCTATCCTTGACACTGAATGCACAGCAAATGTGACCAACTAGCATCTCCCACGTCAAAGGCCAGAGGCCGACCCAAAGAGGAGGACCTCGAGGAGGCTTTCGGGAGGTAGTCGTATCAAAAAAGGACGACGAGGCAAGAGGGTTTGCTGATACAGCAGAAGAGAGATATTTCGAGACCCTGACTACAGAGCATATTGCAGACCTGCTTTGGCTAGAGAGAATAGAATCAGTCAAGGCCGCTGCGGCTGGCCTCGTCAAGAGACAGGTACTGATCCATGGACAGTCTCTCACCGATATAATGTTCCCTCAGTGTTGCCTTTGTTATGATTACAGACTAACCGCTCTTAATGAAGGAATGATCAGTTGACGGAGAATCACCTGTCAATATACAAGCACATTACGCATCATCGGCCCCGTTATTTCCACCGATAAACAGGTTCACGCTTAGAAGTCGATCAAGCTGATGTCACCCTTGACAAATCTATTTGGGCTTCAATACACTGGAAGCGGTAGGAAAATCGCAGCATTTCCCGTAGTCCTTCTATATAGCGAGCCTTGTAACAATTCACGACATTTTGTTCTTAGGGTAGTCCACAAGACGCTCGCCCAGTTGATCCACGTCTTGTTGTGACAGCAGCCTCGACAGTGACAGCAGAAAATCCACCACTGACCTAAACTGTTCTGGAGGGCATGGGATCGGCTTCGCGTTGGCCGTTAATCCTGTCCTATATTTTCGAGGATAGGCTCGTTCACGGACTGCGTCACGAACTGGGACCAGCTGCATCAACTAATGGAAGATGCGCCGATACCTACATCGTACTCTCTCCTAGGCCATATTATTGACACAGGCCAAAGTCGTACGGTATACAAATCGCCATGTTGGTACTAGCCTGTTGAGCCGCCGTCCTTCACTTGGCTGCCTCACTATGCTGATGGAGGGTAGAGGGCTAAGCTCGTAAGAAACCTGGGCTGCGTCAAGAGCTCCTGTATGGCCATTTCCCGATACAAAGCTATAACAGGCAACAAAACGATTAAACCGACTCGTATGATCTATCCGCATCTTTTCGGACGAAACATCGAGCGCCAATGGTTATGCTCCCGTATCAAGAACAAATTTCAAGTCCTGCAAACTTTGTCAGTGTTTGCTGTCCAAATTGGGCTGACTTCACGAACGTCGAGCCTCCCCGTCGCGTTGTTATCTGTGCCGCCATCCAAGGAGAATTTAGCCAGCTGGCTCTTCTTTTTTTGGAGCGTGATAATGTTCTAGAAGTGTGGTGTCAGTGACGGCTTACGAAGGGGAAGGACTAGCATACCTGCTCTACGGTGTTCACCGTAATATACTTGACGATAGTCACAGTCCGGGTCTGCCCCATTCGGAGTGCCCTGGCGATAGCTTGTTCTTCCACTGACGGATTCCACTGGGGCTCGACTATGTGGACGCGATTGGCAACGGTCAAGGTGAGCCTGACTCTCAGTTAGTAAGTAAAGCAGTCGCAGGCGAGTATGAGTCAACTGCTATACCCGACGGCGCCGGTTTCAAAGGACATAAGCAGGACAGAAATGCTGGGATCTCCGCGGAATCTCGTTAGAATCTCCGACCGATCAGAGAAACTAACTCGCCCATCAATCCGAAGACATGGGATGCGCCTCTCTCTGAGCATATTTGCGAGTATATCCAGAGTTGATCGCCAGGATGTGAACACGAGGCTGCGATTCCTTAGACATAATGCTCGTGATGGCGTTAGAGAAGGACAGCTTACTTTTTTGAGTTGTTCGAGTCGCTAAGCGACTTTTGAATGTTGTCAGTGACAGCAACAAGTTTGGATGAGTATCCTGCCTGAAGCCCAAATGAGGAGTCGGGAGATAATGGCGAAAGATATTGTGGAGTGGATCCTCGGCTCGCAGACGCCGATGGTGCTAGGGAGCTTGATGGAGAGGCTGAAGAAGATCCGTTCATTAAGAGTTGAGACAAAGAGGCTTCCTGGCTCTCTAGGCTGCGAGAGCATTCAGGGCACGTTTCGAGACGGTCTAACAAGGTGGCGGTATCCTCATCTTCCCGGCTACAGAACTCGCAAAATAGCTCTGCATCGGCAGACATCTGCTGCTTCTTCGATCTTCGCGCCTTTCTGGATAGCGTGGGGTACGTCAGTGTAGCGATCTGGAATGTCCCGTGATTGCAAAGCCTCCGAAGCTTCATGATTGTGACGAAGAGAACATTATACTTCCTGATTTCCGACTTGTTGCTGACAATCTTGTCGAACTCTGCCTGACAGTCTGCGAGGACCCCATCATACGCAGCTGTCTCTTCAGATGTGAGGGGAACGGTAACCTCTTCTGTTTCTGCGGGGGGTAGATGGAGATAGCCCGCGTTTCGACGGAGGCAGATGATTCGAAGAAGGAGCTGCAGGTTTCGAAACGAGTCGTGGGAGTTCAATCGAAGTGGCTCGACGATATGCTTTTCGAAGAACGCTTGACTCGCAAATGGTTGAAAATGGAGAAATCTCAGAAGCGATCGTAGATCTGCCAGGGAATTCTGGATGGGCGTCCCGGTAAGACACCATCTCCTCTCAGCCTGAAGACCCTCGGCCGCATTGAATTGCTCAGAGGATTGATTTCGGATCCAGTGCGCTGTGTCTCCTATTAGTAGCCAGACACTTCGAGGGCAATTGCGGATAACAATGGCATTTGCTGTTGACTGTCAAGGAGCTGCTAAGTTTACCTTCATCCAATACGACTCGGTACCATCCCATTTCCTGCAGGACTCGACGTCCTTTCCAGTCCAACGCAAGGGTGCGGTAGGTCGTCAGCACGACATCATGGTCTAGAAGTGCTTCAATTGTCTTGGCACGGCTATCACCATGAAATACGGCGACTCTTAACGTGCCTGGTCTTAAATGCCTGTAATGTGGCTGGTCAGGTACGCCTAATCGTATGATATTCTGGATGAGTACTTCTCAATCTCGGATATCCAGACATCCAAGACTTCTGTAAAAATGTAAGCTCTGATGAACGTTGAGACAGCGGAAGTGAGACGAGAAAGTGTTCGAGGCGGGGATGGGGCAAGGCTTACGCCGAGATGTAACCACAATTAAGGTTGCCCTTGTGAATCGTGGTCTTTTTCGGCAGCTGTCAATTCTGGCGAACTGCGTCGCCGCATTCCTCGAACAAACCACTGCGCTCAACATTGTCAAGGTCTTTCCCAGGCCCATAACGTCAGCCACGATGCCACCCAGACACAGTTCCGGGCTATGGGAGAAGAATCTAACAAACCAGTGTCAATTGCGCGTCTAGGGCACTGAGATTTTCTTTCACGAACCGGAAACCGATGAGGGCTTTGAGCTCAGAGGAGACTGAGTCACAGAAAGTTGGATCTTCTCTGTTCAAGATGAACATGACGCCGTCTTCTTGGTGTCTAAACGAGACCAGATATGAGTTAACTTGGATGGATTAACAGCGCAAACTTGACAGCAACAGGGAGCCTGAACCTCTTGAGTGGGGTAAGAATTGGCCCATCGCCAGCCGCTGAAATAGCTTGACGCTCAGGGGGAAATGCAAGGGGTGGCAGATCATCAAGAGATTCCAACAGGCCCTCAATCCTCCGAGAAACACGCACGGATCTCAGGTCTGTCGTTGGTGGGTCGATGAGGCGTCTCAGGTCCGTTTTCTCGTTTCCTGAATAGAAGTATTGCGGGTTTATGTATCTGATCCCGGTTTGCAAGAAGAAGGGATGTTGAAGATACGCTGAAGCGTTTGCCAAAGTGCCCCCGACATCATCGGCAATCTTCTCCGGCCCCATAATGTTGACAGAAACATCGACGATCGCTTTCTTGTGGGTTGGCTTTCGGATGATGTTGTTCAGACTTGACGAAGCAATGATAGCAGTGAATGATAGTTCCAAGAACGTCTCCAGGGAGTGTAGCTGTTTGGTGGTAATAAGGTCCAGCATGCCAATGTCCTCAGCGCTCGCCCCATTCACCTGAGTCAAGTGGTAGAACTCTTGTCGGGCGACAAGTTGGAATGTGTGGAAGCGGCTCCATGGCCGTGACTGAGCGGCCAATCCTTTAGTGAAACTGAATTGCGCCTGGGCGTGGCACAACTTCGGTAGATGTCACAGGTCAGCTGAAGTGCTCACAAACGAAACATGTCAAGGAATGCCTCATCCCCAACCTTTGGAGTCGGGACCCGAGGCCGCCCGGCTCCTGACAAGCAATTTGAAGAGAGGCCGGTTCAACCTGGAGGGAAACTGGTGGTTCGAATCCCCAGACCAGTTGGTACGATGCAGATCGAATGACGACAAAGAGTGCACCTACAGCCCCATAACAGATATTCTCAGAAAGATTTGGCGCTATCATGGAGTCTTTCATTTCGGTATCGTCCCTGATCAGAAACCGTTAGCCCGGGTAATATTTGATCCGATGCGGCCGGTCAAGTTTGGTCGCCTAATGAGCACCTGCAGTAGACTTGAAAACTCGACTTCTTCGCTACTACGGCAACCCTGCACACCGGTTCCGAACAGAACACGCTTTACACGCGTGGCATCGTCCGAAATGCCGGCGTGATTTTGTCCTCGTTTGTGTGGAGTCAGCATCTCAAGCCGATTTAAGTACACAGAATCACAATAGTCGTGCTTCGAAGCCGCAAGGCAAAGAGCTAGAAAACGGAACACTTCTTATGAGTGGATGTGCGCTCTGGGATAAGAAACTTGTGCCTGGCTGCAAAGTGAGGCTGAATGGTGGTCAGACTTGAAGGCTGCCCTGATTGGAGCCGCCAGTGTGATGCTGCCTTGATTCGGGGCTGTGACGTGGCGGGGTAGATGCGCGTCGCAGCCCGCCTACATCGCCTCTGAAACCTTGCCAGAGCCGCATCACCGTGTGATCTTACTTCCCTCTCTACTCGGTTCTTAGCCAAATCCAAATCTCTACCGGTCTTTCCCTTATCATTCATCCATATGCGAGACCGATGGGTCGGATCAATTCATCGACTTGGCAGGCAAATGCTCAATCTATCCATCCACTCGGAGCGTTGAGAGGCTTCTTTAAAGTTTGGTGAGAATCGCTCAGTATCTCCAACTGGCAACATGGCTAGCGGACCCGAGAGCACTTTCAAGAAAGCCGTAAAAAGGTTCGAAGATAGCCTCACGGAAGAGCAGAAAGAAAAGTTTTCGGCGACCAACCTAGAAGACGTGAAGTCAGAAATCCAAAACATTCAGCACCGCCTTGGCCTAGAGAAAAAGCTGCGAAACTTGAACAAAGTGTCCAGGTTCCTTGAAGCAATGAAGCAGGTCGAGCAAGTCGTCACCGTCTTTCTTAATGTCCACGAAATCGTGGCTTTCATATGGGTAAGGATTCAAGTCCGCTTCGGACAAGGGCCAGCCAACCGCAGGATTCCCACGTGCTAAAATTTCAAATAGGGGCCCATAAAACTCGCTCTTGTGGTACAATGACCCAGGTATTCAGTCAGGGACTCGAAATGAGAGAAGCTGACAGGCTATTCCAGATAGCTGGTACTAGAATCGACATCCTTGAACGTTTGCTTGACACTTACGTTGAAATCGGCGAGGTCATCCCCGGCCTTCAACAATATGATCAACTTTTCAGAAATTGCCCTGCCGTAAGGGAAGTACTCGAGTGGTACTTGTACGACATCCTCCGATTTCACAGAAAGGCTCTTGATGTGTTTGCGAGGCCAGGTTAGACATCCTTGGGACCCCCGAAACCACCAGCCTGCTGGGGGATGAACACTAATGACATTGTACGTAGCTTGGGAGACAGCCCTGAGGTCTGCCTGGAAAACCTTTGAAACCAGTTTCAAGCCAATCCTTGACAGTCTCAAGCGTCATAGGACATTACTGTCGGACGAGAAGTTGACGGCAGCCATTGCAGAGATCCAAGACACCCGCCAACTCGCTGTGACTAGGTTTAACGAGCAATCAGCGCAATCGAATACCAGATTCGACGAGCTTTCGAAGAATCTAGACGACAGATTCCAAGAGCTGTCGAAGCGATTCTATGAAAACCAGGAGAAGTCGGCAGAAAGGGAAGCCAGAGAACAGCAAGAAGCACTGCGCCACCAAAGACACTTCATAGCACAGAAGCTGGGGCCTCCAGACTATGAAGCAGATCAGCACCGGGCTTCAGAACAGCGCTTTTCTGCGTCTGGAGACTGGATCCTGAAGGACCCAGACTTTTTGAACTGGCTTGATCCACGGAACCCGCCATACAACACTTTGTACCTGCACGGCATGCCAGGCGCTGGTGAGTGTGCGCGCTAAGAATCCGGTCTTCGTCCAGGAAAATGACAACAAACTAGGCAAAACAACTCTTGTATCACGAGTCGTTGATCACCTGAGATCCCAGACAACTACTTCCAAGACGACTCTACTGTTTTTCTATTTCAAGCACCACGAAGAAACCAAGAACTCCACTAGTGGAATGCTTCGTGCCCTACTGGTCCAGTTGCTCTATCAGGATAACACATTGATAGAATACTTCTATCAGAAATGCTGTTCTACTGCTACGTCAGAGCTTAGGACCCTTTCTGTACTCAAGGAACTGGCTCAAGAAAGCTTGAAGAGCCAGCACCACTGCCTAATTGTCCTTGACGGTCTGGACGAATGCGTAACTGGACAGAATACGGGGCACGAAGAGTTGAAGGGTGTCATTGAGTGGTTCCAGAATTCCGTGATACCAAATTCCCGTTCTGAAGGAGGTTGTATCCAGTTGTTGCTGGCCGGCCAGAGGGACGGTGTTCTTGACCAGTATCTTTCTGCCTCGCCGGGCATTAAGTTGGACACCATTGCTGCACACCTTCGCGATATCTGGGACTATGCAGTATCCAGGGTATCTGAAATACGAGAGAGATTCTCTCTTAGCCACGATACGCAAGCACAGATAATAAGCAAAGTCACAGCAGCCTCAAGAGGTCAGCCCGGTCTCCTTCCACATATGTTAGGGCTCATTAAATTGCTTTCTTTGCTCACATCGACTCACAGGGATGTTCCTATATGCTAAGGTGGTGCTGGACAACCTCATGGGTCAAGGCTCAGAAGCCGAGCTCGAAAATGAACTGAACGCGGAAAACTTTCCAGATGGACTAAATTCGGCGTACGGCTCTTTATTCTCTTGGTGGATATTCCAAAGCTAAAAGAAGTCGACAGATACGAGCGCGTAGTCGTCCGGGTTCTCGAGCGTCCCGCTCGGTCAAAAAGGGAAGCTGCTGCAAGGATATTGGGCTGGATAACTTGTGCTGCCAGACCTCTGCGGTGGAGGGAGATTCAATCCCGGTTCTGCATCAATTTCGAGCAAGGCTGTTGCAATTTCAAGAATCGCCGGGTCGACAGTTGCAAAGCCCTCTGTGGATCACTTGTCGAAGCGGAGCAGTGCAACTGGGGAGCAGGATCCGGGACCGAGATTGTCATAAGCCTTGTTCACGACACTGCTGGAGAGTAAGTTGCCGCTTCCAAGCCATTCGCTCTTCTTTACAAGGGAACCAACTTTCGGAACGCGAGCTTATGATATCCGTAGATATCTCATTCATACCGGTCGAATTCGCCTTTTCGAAGAGCACACTGGGATGGCTGTCTTCTGCTGTCGATACTTGACCTCCGACCCATTCAAGCTGGGTGTTCAGGAGTGCAATATCCGAGATTCCGCTCTCTCAGGATATTACGGCTTCCAAGATTACGCAGCTGCGTTTTGGCATCACCACGTCGACTCAGTACTAAATCTTGCCGCCGATCTCCCTGTGCAACTGTCCGGGGACATTATCCGGTCTGTCTTTTGCCTCCTTGGAGACTATGGGGTGACGCAACAGACTGGATCGACTACTTCAGGCTCTCAACTTGCTCCGACAGCGCAACAGGTCCAGCAAATCCTGCAGGAATGGCGCGACAACGGCCTAGAAGGCTCATTCGAAGAACGAACATCTGCCGTCCGGAGGGTCATCGAATTGATTGACGCTGCAGAGCTGGATGACGGAAGTAAAGCGGTTTTTCTTGGGCTCAACGGACTTCCTCGTTTCAAATGCCCGAAGCCACGGTGCCAAAGATTCGCTCTCGGGTTTATGGATCGCCAAACTCGAGATGCCCACATCGAAGAGCACGAACGGCCATTCAAGTGCCCTAATGAAGGGTGCCATGCTCGTAGTATCGGCTTTCCAACTCAATCAGCCCTGAACGCCCATGTGAATCGCCTTCATTCCGATAACGCCAGCTCCCAGCTCTTGTTCCCGCCATCCAAAACGACAAAGACAGGTATCTTCACTGCATGCGCCAGAGGTGACCTTGATGCAGTAAAGGCCTTCGTCCATCAGGGGATTGACGTGAATACAACTACCCTGCCCAAAGGACAATTGACACCACTAGTTCTGGCTACTAGAAATGGCCATGTTTTGGTTTGCCAGTATTTGATTCAAAACGGGGCTCAATTCTGCCCTTCCGGCTCTACTAAATATCGAGGAATAACAGCGCTTTGGGAAGCAATTAAGCGGGGAGATTCTGATCTCTTCCGTATGCTCGTGGAAACAGCAGGCGAGCAGAAAAGGCTCACTTTCTTGGACCGCTCATCACCCCGGCTTCTCGAACAGTACGTTCAGACAGCCGCAGTGAGCGGAGCCGTGGAGATACTGAAGCACCTGCTGTCCTGGTATAAACAAAACTCTGGTGCCGCTGGCGATACTAGTCTGAATGCCGCATGCGGGTGGGTTGATACCGAGAATGATGAAGAAGGCAACACTCTACTCCACCTTGTGGCGGCAAAGGGAGATGCGGCGATAGTAAAGTTGCTGCTGACGACTGGTGAAGTCGACCCAGATTTAAAAAATATATCGGGCGAATCACCATTACATAGCGCAGTCCGGGAAGGACACCCGGAAGTAGTCAAGGTGTTGCTTGCTACTGGCAGAGTCGACCCCAATCTTAAAAATAAGTCGGGCGAAACACCGTTATACAGCGCAGTCAAGGGAGGCCACCAGGCAGTAGTCAACGTTCTGCTGGCTACTGGCAGAGTCGAAGGCGAAACTCTATTACAGAGCGCAGCCCACGAAGGGCACGAGGAAATAGTCAGCATTCTGCTTGCTACGGGCAAAACCGACCCCAATTCGAAGAATGAGTCCGGCGACACCCCATTACATAGCGCAGTCCACGGAGGGCATAAGGCAATAGTCAGCATTCTGCTTGCTACTGGCAAAACCGACCCCAATTCGAAGAATAAGTCTGGCAACACCCCATTACATAGCGCAGCCCACGGAGGGCGCGACGCAATAGTCAACATTCTGCTTGCTACTGGCAGCGTCGACCCCGATTCGAAGAATGAGTCCGGCGACACCCCATTACATAGCGCAGCCCCCGGAGGGCACGTGGAAATAGTCAACATTCTGCTTGCCACTAGCGGAGTCGACCCAGATTTAATCTTCGCGATTTTGGGTGGTAGATACCTTGCGGATCCCAACGTTGATCACCTTCCACCAGACCAAATGAAAGTTGCGGATGACTACTTCGTTATTTTCAATCGTCACCTCCGCGTTCTTGATGTTGACCTCATCCACACCCTTAACCACGGCAGTATTGTCTGTAATGCGCGCTTCAGCGCTGATGGAAAGTTTGTGGCGACTGGCTGCAATCACTCTGCTCAAATCTACGACGCGGCGACCGGCGAGAAGCTCTGCGTACTTGAAGTCGATTCAGTCGACCCTATAATAATGGACAACTATATCCAAAGTGTGTGCTTCAGCCCTGACGGCAAGTACCTTGCCACGGGTAGCGACGATAAGTTGATCAGAGTACCTGACTACCCTTCGATCGGCCTAAGAGGTCACCTTGTTAATCATTCTGCAGGTTTGGGATATTGATAATCGAACCATTCGAAACACTTTCTCCGGCCATGAGGCAGAAGTCTTCTCTGTTGATTTCGCTCGCGATGGCCGAACCATTGCATCTGGGAGTGACGACCGCACTGTTCGTCTCTGGGACTTTGAAACAGGCCAGCTCTTCCAGGTCCTGAACGCCGGGGGCCGCGTGCCTACTGTTGCTATGTCCCCCGACTCTAAGTATGTGGCGGCCGGCATACTCGACAAGAGGCCCCGCGTCTGGGACATCCAAACTGGAGATCCTGTCGAGATTCTGGGGGGTGCAGACGGTCACCGTGATGGCGTCTACTCCGTCGCTTTTGCGCCCAACGGCAGGGACCTTGTCAGCGGCAGCTTAGGCAATACCATCAAGACATGGAAGCTTATACCTCCTCGTGGCGGTACCCCTAATTCTCGGCCGTCTGCTAAGGGTAACACCAAGACTTTTGAAGGCCACAGAGTACGCCATTATTTTTACAAAGTCTTTCTAAGGCCGTAGCTAATATTCATAGCAGGATTATGTTTTCTCCGTCGCTGTCAGTCCCGATGGGGCCTGGGTCATCTCTGGCTCCAAAGACCACAGCGTTCAATTCTGGGATCCTCGCACTGGTGTCTCCCTGCTCAGGCTTGAAGGCCACGGGAACAGCGTGATCTCCATCTCGCCGAACCCTATGGGCGGATCATTCGTCACTGGCTCTGGTGACATGCGTGCCAGGATCTGGAGATACCATGTTATCCAGCCGGGAGTTGAGAAAATTGGAAGGGGCTGGTGGGGTTGAGAGCGCCGCGCACTGTGTTCGCAGGGATGGGTTCATGGGGAAATTCAGTGATTTCGGAGCAAGATGGTACTGGATTATCATATCCTATCGTGTGGTCAGCAGTATCAAGGATAGGCGAAAAGCGCAAAGTTGGGAGCAACCGGGGTGGAGGCAGAAATGCCAGCCGGGGAACGTCTCGTTCTTGATTGCAAACCGTTTCCTGGCTTTTCTACAGTTTATCTAGCAAGAAACCTAACTTCAGCGCTGTTATCGACAGCTCAGAGGGGAAAATGGGAGGCTTTCTCAGCAAGTTGACGAGTAAACAAGCAGAGCAGACGAGGGAATCAGAACGTGGATGGCTTGCAGAAGAAGCAAATTGTCAATCGCGTAGCAGCAGTGGGTTAAGGACCAGATTCGGAGCCATGTGGATGCGGCAGACCCTTTTAAAAGCATTGCCTCGAGATGATTCTTCGAACTAGATAAAGCACCACCTGTGTCAGAAGACTTAAGGAAGGATATCTCAATAGATAAAACCAATAACCGCATGATTTAATAAGGCTTGAACCGAGGACTTAACACGTTGCTCATATTCTTTAGCCCAGACCGTACTCACAGACGCCAGCATCGCGGCGCGGACCTGGGCTCCAGCACGATTTCGCTCGACCGTTCCAGTTGAACGAAGGCCCCAAGCAACAAGACAAGATCACGACATAGATCGAATACCTCAACTTTGAGTACTGGTAGTTGCACCGGTATACCAGGTCTATCGAGCGCCTACAGCCAGATCACGACAATGCATGGCAGGAGCTTGTGGGTTAAAGTGTTGAGATCTCACGAGACCCAGGGATTCTTACGGACGATACGAGTTCCCGATGCAGCATGCGACTGAAAGAGAGCAGGCACGGAAAGCCGTTGAGAGGGTGAAGTTGGAGGCCGGACAGTTTTACAAGTTGACTCAGGAAGTTCCATAGCGTTCGTGGGGCCCCAAGTCGAAGCATATGTCGATGTTGCAAGCTGCGACGGCTAAAATTCGGGGCAGCGAAAGACCGGGTTGCAGAGATGAAAAGACAAAATAGCTCCCTGACAATTACAGGTGGTGGGCCCATAAGGAACTCATAGTAGATAGGCACACCAAGCGCTTCATTGATCGCTTGATTTCCCTAAGGACAGAATACGGTCGGGCCTCTTATGCCTATGTTTGAGAGGCTGCTATGCTACGAAAGTGAGGCTGTATGTGAGCCCGCGCATGGTCGTATATATAGTGGCAGCTCACAATAGAGCTAACGCGCGTGTTCGTATTGTAGTCCCGGCAAAGGATACGGGCACGGGGCAAGTCGTCTGGTCCAGCACCGCTCGTTCGGAGTCGTTCCTTGGACGGCTCTCTTCGTGTGCCCGCCCAACGGACAGCCATGATAGTCGCAAGGTCATGTACTCCAGAGCTTGTGCTCATGATGGCAATAGGTAGTCCTTGTAACTTGTGGTCTCCTTTTACAGTAGAGTGCCTGGCACCGGAATATGGACAGAGATTTGTGAAGCCGTACTTCTGGGTTCTAAAAACGGCTTCGAGGTCAGATCAATAGCTCGTCGTCACCGACCTAACTATTTACCTGGAGGGATAAGTGATTGTTTTCAAGGTGAACGGTAATCGAAATTGAGCAATCTAAGAAGTTGGACAGAAGGTGAGGCTACCCTGCAAGGGTTTGTATGGGAAAACATATGGGGTAAGCTCAAGGTGTGTCACAGAAGATAGAATTGTCTATATTCAAGCTATATAAGCCCAACAACAGCTGGGAAAAGTCAGGGCTATATGTATATGCGAATAATGGATTACTAAGCTTGTCATTCTATTGTTAATCCATAGGTGAATAATAGAAAGGTTTGGAAGTCTTTGGAAGTCTTTAGAAAACTTTACCACCTTCGCGACCTCGAATAGGGGTAAACCCACTTTTCACGGAGCTAAACTCCGGATTCGTAGAAGAAAGGAGAATGCACTTGGATCAATGCACGGGAACGTTTCCTTACCAATGCTGCCGAATTGTTGCGAGAAGGGCAGAGACAGGTTAGTTTTATATATCTTTCTTCCAACAGGGCCACCGCCCGGCCTAGATTAGTGAACAAGTTTAACTCAAGATGGAACATGAGACTATCCTGAAGACAGGACTGAGCTGCGGCTAACTAAACATCTCGTTGGTAGACGAATAGGCCCTTTTGCGTAGTTACCGATTCCAAGGTTATGACATACCTTCCATCACATTATGCAGAGTATATCAAGAATGACAATCGCCTCAGTTTCACGGAGTATGCGCATCGGGTTAGTACAGCTTTACGGTGCTTGCACAAAGTGTTCTTTTGACTTATAATTTGGCAAGTACATGATGGACTATATACCCTGGTTTGAACCGTTTGGGCCGCTGCTCAAATCGGGTCTCTTTATCGATGTCGTACAGAAGCGAATTTCCCCAATCATGGAGAAGCTAAGCGGTCCGATCTCCAACACAATGAGAGACGTTCTCCCTCGCCTGTGGGGCGAAGAAACAGAGTTCCATGAGGTCAAGCTCCAGCAAACCGTTCTATCGATGGTTGCGGGAGTCACCTCCCGAGTCTTCGTAGGCCCGGAACTTTCAAGTAATCCTGACTGGCTGCGGCTCAGCGTTACCTATACGGTCGATGTTTTCATATTATCTAAAGAGCTAGGGAGATTTCCAGCGGCTGTAAGGTGGTTTGCGCAGTGGTTCAATGTTCGCGCTCGGCCTGTTCGAGCTTCTATGAAGAAGGCGTATCGGATCCTGACTCCCCTTATCGCTCAGCGCGCACAAGAACGAGCGGCCAACGGAGGCAAGGGCAAACGCGAGGATCTGTTCGAATGGAGCCATCAAGTAGCAGGAAACAGGGAGTAAGATGACGTAGTCACTCAAGTCGGACTGGCACTCTTCGCCATTCATACAACGGGAGACCTGCTCTTCAAGACGCTTGGCCGAAACGCTGAACATCCAGAAGTAATTGCGGATATACGTAAAGAGATTGCGCACGCGCTGTCAACCTATGGAGTTAATAAAACCGGCGTTTACCATATGCAACTCCTAGACAGCATCATCAAAGAAACCCAGCGCCTCGATGCTGTGGCACTGGCAATCATAAACCGCTACGTGAAGGAGGATGCGACTTTACCCAACGGTATCACAATCCCCAAAGGATCCCAGACCTCTATCATCACAGATATCATAACGAATGAGAATACGTATGACAACCCGCGGCAATGGGACCCCTACCGATTCTAGAACTTTCGGAAAAACGGGCGAGAACAAAAGGGGCAACTCGTGGCAGCTACGGCAGAACACCTTGCCTTTGGATTTGGCAAGCACGCCTATCCGGGTCGTTTCTTTGCGGCTCGCGAGCTCAAAATAATGCTGCATCACATCTTTTTGAAATATAACATTAAGTTCGTTGGGAGGGATAAGAGCCGGGTTACGGTGGTGGGGATAGATGTTCTGGCAGATGACTCGCCCAGAGTCCAAGTGCGATGTCGCAAAAGGAGTTTGCAATCCCAGAGATGCCAAAGGTCATGTATTAAATTAAAGCGCATGTACGCGTATGCAAGAATTAGATAGACACACGTAACTTAGCAACAATAACAACTTGTTTCTATATCCATTATCTAAGTTCGAATGGCAAGATATTAACGCTTGCATTTTTGTGCCAACAGAATTGGGTCCATTGTACGACCATTTGCATATGTATATGCCTATTATGTCAATATTGTGTCGACTGCACTTGAAAGTGTGAAACAAGCAGATATGTACTTTGTATTTGATAAGGTACTTAAGTAAGCTTCCGGAACGAAGCGGACATATTTTCTTAACACCGCGGGAACGTTCAATTGCCGTCTATATGTTGGGCAAGCGTCTGCCTAAGTGCTCACCCCCCAAAACCCGTAGCTCTCTCTTCTGACCATTCCCAATTTACTCATCCCACCCCTTGCCACTTCACTTCACAAGCAGTATGGCTCCCTCCACTTGGCTGGTCACTGGCGCGTCTTCGGGCTTTGGCAAGTCGATTGCCATCGCAGCTCTCGCAGCTGGCCACAAGGTCATCGGTACCACCCGCAGTGTCGCCAATGCTGAAAAGTCGTTCCCCGATTTTGTTACCAAGGGTGGCATCTGGCTGCAATTGGACCCTGCCCAAAAGGACGCCTATGAGCAATTCGCCAAGGTCTCCAAAGAATATGATATCGACGTGCTTGTGAACAACGCAGGCTATGCGTTCATTGGTGGAATCGAGGACACAAGGTCGGTGGTATTCTCTCTCCCAACAAGTTCCTCCCTGGCTTACAAACATGCGCAGCGAGCAGGAGGTCCGCGATCAGATGGAGGTCAATTTCTACGGACCTCTCCGCACAGTTCGCGCCGCCCTACCAGTTCTGCGTGCGAAGCGCTCTGGCAGTATCGTCCTCATCAGCAGCGGTGCCGGGTAGGCTGATGCTCTAGTTCGCAGGTTTTGTCATCATCCCTACTAACGAGATATGCCGCCTGGAACAGATTTATCGCCCGCCCCGGACGCGGTATCTATTCCGCCAGCAAATTCGCCATTGAAGCTATCCACGAGTCCCTGATCCAGGAGGTCAAGGCCTTAGGTATTAAGGTCCTTATCGTTGAGCCAGGCGCGTTCCGCACCCCGTTCTCGACTCGTCTCCTGTTCCCGGCGGAATTCGAGAGCAACAAAGGCTTAAGCGACGCATACAAGGGTACAGCTCTAGATGACATGGTTACAATGTCCCGAGGTATCACGGTCATCCCCGATGCGGTCAAGGGAGACCCTGACAAGGCTGCGAATGAGATCCTCAAGGCTGTCGACGGCGGTCATGACTATCTTCGTATGATTCTTGGCCGGGACTGTGTAGAAGCATTGGACGAAAAGCTTGAGCAGTTGAACTTTGACTTGAAGGCTACTAGACAGATTGGTCTGTCTGTGGATGTCGATGAATGAAGTCAGTAGAAGTCAGAGACCGATAAAAGGAAATCGAAAGCTAGGTTCTCGAAATTTGCACCATAGTTAATCCAGCATCGCAAAAAAGATGGTCGACACTACCTTCATAAACTAGCCGATTAAGCGCGTCGTTACAGGAAATGCTCCTATCTTTGCAGATTAAGTTGAAAAAAGCGCGGAAAGCGTCGAGACCTTTCCTAATGTGATTGTTTTTGATGGTCTTTGACCGCGATTAACCTACCATGGCGTAAGTGATACTTGAAAAAGGTTGGAGGAGTGAAGTGTTATAAGCTAACAAGCCTGGCTTAAACGGGAGCAGTTGGGACTTTTCTTAAATATTTCGATTACCGTTAAGAAGGTTACGTGACTTACTTACCAATAGGTAAACATTTACAAAGGAAAGATTAGTAAGCTGGGTAAGTAAGCATAGACATCGTAAGCCACGAGAAGGATATATACGTTCGTTGATTTTATAGTTTAAATAACGATAATTTGTAATAATAATTCGTGTGACGGCTAGGCTAGTTAACTAACTATTAAACCTAAATTATAACGGCTAGGCTAATTAACCAACTATTAAACCTAAGTCGACGGGTTTATGTTAGCAGAGTACTATAAGAAACTAAGCAATAAAATAACAGATAACTTAGTTACGTTTCGTAATACCAAGGGTGTTTTGGGTAACGAAGTTATATTACAAGCTATCGCTATTTAACTAAAAGGTAACGAATGTATATATTCTATTATTGCTTTAAATGGATTTATTAAATCCTTATAAATCCATATTACGACTTTAAATAAATTTATTAAATTTTCATAAATTTATATTACGACTTTAAATAAATTCATTAAATCCTTATAAATCCATATTACGTAATTAACCCATTTGGGCCTTGTTTTACGGTTTACTAAAAAACCGTTTTCCGAAATCCATCCAGTTATGTTATAACACGATCCCTTTCTTTCCAAATTTTCGCCCCGAAAATTCTTTGGTAAATTTTTCTCCTTTTATTATGTTAGGTCGTTTTGCTAATCGTAAACCTCGTAATCGCCCTAACCAAGAGAAAAACGTTATTTCCCTTACTTCCCATATCATTAAATTTGGTTTCGAAATTATATCTTATACTCCTTATTTTTTAAAAAGGGTTAAAATGCGTTATAATTGAAAACCTTAAACGTTACAAATAGTATGTTCGTTATTATAACCGTCGTTGCGATAAATTAACGATTCCTTTTAACTTTTTAGCGAATATTAACCGCGTTAAAAATTATTTGGATCGTAAAAAAAAGGTTACTCAGAAACGCCTTTTTTAATTACGTAACGATATTCGAAATAAAACGGACGAAATTTCAGAACAAATTATTCGTTTTTTTCGTAACGAAAAATAGCAAATTTTTCTTTGCGAGAAAAGGGTTAAATTAATTCGGTAGGGCGTCGAAAGTTTGAACGAGTTAAAAAATCGGGAAAAAAAGAAAAAAGAAAATCGTTTAACAGCCGAACTCGAATCTGCCGTTTTCTTAGGATTTCCTTTTAACGACTCCGTCGGATATCCTTCTATTAACTGTTTAAATTGGGACGCGATTTTAAGTATTACTAGAGGTGAAATTTCCTTAACAATTATTAAGTATTTATAAAATTTTTCGCGGATTCCCAAAAAATTTCTAAATTTAGGTAATTTTTCTATTTAATTAGGTATTAGGTAAATTTATTACCTTTTCGTATATCCAGGATTTTTTCTACCTTATATTTTTGTTCGTCTTTTATTTTTACGTCGTCTTGCTTAATATATATTTTAATAATATTTATAACTAACTCGAATAAAGAAACGTAAAAATTTAGATAAAGCCTAATTTCAAATACTAAATCCAGCTAATAATTATTATTTAAGATTTTCTTGATAAATTTGCAAAAACCGATATACTTAAAATCGAATTTTTTGTTCGGGCGTTTTGTTTATATGTTTTTGGTAATTAAGTAAACCATTTTTTTCCGAAAAAATTAATCTTTTAAACCGTTTTTGATCATAATATTTGCTTATTTAATTACGTACGAACTTAAGTTTTATTTTTATTTTTTAATATAACTATTTAAATTATTTTAACGTAAGGATTACCTTAATATTAAACGGTCCTTTCTATTGTAACTTTCTGTAAACTTCCGGGGTAAATCCGAAATTAACTATAATTAGTATTATTTTGATACTTTCGTAATAACTGGTATTGTAAGCGATTTGGGTTATCGGTAATTCTTTTACCTAATTATTTTGTTCGTAATTAATATAATATTATAAATATATTTCAAACGTTTAATTTTATTATTCCGTTTACCTATCCATTTAAAGCCGGAATATATTAAATAATTTATAATTTAAACCAATTTATGCTATTAAGCTTTACTAAAACTTAAAAGTAAACGTAATTCCTTTATTTAAAATAATTTCGTATAATAATCTATATATGCTAAAAATATTTTTAAAAATATATATATATTATTTATTCGGCGTTTGTATTTTCGTTATAAAATAAAAAATAAGAAAATTTTATAAATCGATCTATAATTATAAAAATACTATCGTAATATATATCCGTAACTGGGTTTTTTAATAAAAAAAGTTTAATAATGAAATTTATCGTAATAAAATTCCAAGGTCGTTTTGCAACTAATAACGGTTATAATTTTCCACAAGGTTTATATCGTCGTATTTTTGTTTTATTACAAATATCGTATTATCGCCGAACTTTTTATACTATATTTTTCATTTCTTTTAAAAAAAATTTGTACGTTAAAAACGTTTTAGGGTTTTGTGAATTCCTAGATATCCGTATAATAGGTACTCATATATTTCTTGTATTAAACCTTCTTAACATTTTTCTAAAACCTATACTTTATCCGTTTTTACTTTTTTTGGTAAATTATCGTTATATAACATAATTTTTTAATATATCTTTAAAACCGTTATCCGTATTATTACAATTTAACGTAAACGTAAATATTTTTTTATGGTAATATCGAAAACTACATAGCTAATTTTAATTTTTTTTTTTCAAAATCAAGTCGTTTACTAAATATATCGGTTCTTCTGTTTTCCGAACCTTTTCGATAAATAATAACAAAATCATATTCTGCTAGTTTTTCGGCGTAAGGGAATTATTATACCATAAATTTTCTGGTTGTAATAAACCGGGTAAAATTCTTATAATCCGTATAAACTTTAACCTAATATTAATTACCTTTAAAAAAATGTTTAAATTCGCGAAACGCTTTAACAATAACTAAATTTTGTTTATTAAGGATAACGTAACGTAATTCGAATTCTTACAACTTATATAAAAAAAACAACAAAATATAAAACATCTTAATTATTTCGTTATCCGATTATTACGCCTAAAACATAATCTAACGTATCGGTTTTTAATTTTACTAGGCGGTTTGAATCGTATATAATTAATACAAATTAATTTGTAATTGCTTTTTTTATTGCTAAAACGTTTTTTCCGTTTTTGGTATTTATTAAAACTTTTTCTTTTTCGTATAAATATATTAAAAAATACGGTTATCCGGCTAAACTTTCTAATAAACTTTCGATAATAATTAACGAATCCGAAAAAAACTTATACTTCCTTAACGGTAATAGGCTCAGCCTAATTAAATACTGCAGCAATTTTCTTAAGATTTATTTTGATATATCCAAAAATAATAATATAACTAAAATTTTTAACTTCTTATATATAAAACTGGTTTTTTTTTACGTTAACTAATAAATTAGTATTTTAAAATAATTGTAACATTTTATATACGTATTTTTCGTATTACTTTTTTATTTCCGAAAAAATAAGAATACTATCCAGGTAACATATAATAAAAATGTTAAGGTATTTTCGGAAAACGTAATTAACCATACGTTAAAAAGTAACGGGTACGTTAATAAATCCTATAAAGGTGATAAGGTATTCGTAAAAGCCGTACTTAATTCGAAACGTTATTTTCTATTCGTAACTTTTTTTAATTCGGATTAAATTATATCCATTTTTAAGGTCGAATGCAGTAAATTATTAAACTCCGTAAAAACGATCCTTTATTTCGTTAATTAAAGGTAATGGTATTCGATTTTTAACGGTAATATTATTAAATTGTCGGTAATCCATAACTAGCTATAACTTGCCATTCTTTTTGGGCACAAAAAATATAAAATAACTTACTAATAATTTAAATAATCGAATTTATCTTTTTTTAAGTCGATGTTTTAAATATTCCCTAAATATTTATAATTTTATTTCGTTAAAGTTATAAATAAGATAAAACTTAATTAATGTTGTTTCTTTAAAAACGATTTCATAATTCTATTCGTTATATTTTAATAATTTTATTTTAAATTTTTTGTTAAATAATCTTTTGTATTTATAATATTATAATAGCATATTAATTAATTTTTCCGATTTTAGGCCTGGTTATTATAAATCGTTATTTAATTGCCGTAATTTCGCTTTAATAATAATAATAATACGTCGAACTTTTTTGTAATATCTTTTTTTATATCGTTTTCCTATTAGTAATAAGGTTTCTATCGTATCTTTATGCCGATATTCGTCGTTATCTTTAATCGAATATTAAAATTTTTGTCGTTTTTCTTACTACTTATCGCTAAGCCGTAAAAGGAATTTCACCTGGCCAGTTACCTAATTAATTAAGAGGTTATACTAACGTAACCATATCGTCCTTAAGATTATGTCGTAATTCCCTAACGGTACAATATCGAAATTAATAATTATATATCGTTTTAATATAACGGTATCAAAATGATTAATTTCGCGTATAACTTTTTTATTATCATAAAAAAATGGTTAACCTTTGGCGGTATTCGCGATATAATGGTTTTTCTTATATTTCTATAATAGTTTAAATCGGTTAATTACTTTTAATGTAATATAATTACCTCTCAAAACTCCGCTATCTACTATAATGGTATATTAATATATTCTAATTCGTATCCTAAAAATAATAAAATTATTATTATTTCTTATTATTACTAAAACCCTTTTAAGGAATTCTTATTAACTCTTTAAAATCTCGCCTTTTTGCGGTTTTTTATAAAAGGCTCGGTTTTTTTAAGTAATTTTATTCGATTTGTCGCATTCGTTTTTTTTTAAGTTATTAATTTAATTTCATACTTATTTAATAACGTATCGTTATTATTCGGTTTGTTATTTTAGTTTATCGATACGTATTATATATTTTTCCGTATCTTTGTAAAATTATGTTACTTAAAACTTTTGCATTTCCACTATTCTTTCTAATTAAAGTATTTTTTCCGCTTATTATCGCATTTTTTAATCTTACTATACGAATTATTTTTTCATAGCATAAATAACTTTCCAGGTAAGAATATTTTCATTTATTCCTTATAAATCTTTAATAATTTATTCTAAATTAACTAATTTTTTCTTTCTTTCTTAAGGGTTTATAATAACAAATAATTAAAAGTAAAAATCCGCGATTAATTATTATATAACTAAATCGCGTCCTTTTAAAACGTCCTTTTCCTTTAATAACAAGTAATCGCATTTTTCGAAATAATAAAAAGGGTTTTTTTAAGAACAATATTTCCCTAAAAGCTAATTATAAAATGCTACTTTTTATTTGATTTTTTCTTAAGAATTAATAATACGAAAATAACGGTATTATCGCTCGTCTTATTTATTCCGACCGGTTTAGTTAAAGAAATCGAATTCTTTTTTTGCTATAGGTACGATACGCTAATAAATAAATTATTTCCATTTTTTATAGTTAGGGCATTATTATCGTTAACAATAAAAAATATATTTTCGGATATATCGATCCGGGGTACCGGGATAAACGGTTTTTATCTATTCTTAATATTCCTATAACCATTTTTCTGTTTCGCCTAAAAGTTTATAGCATACTATAACAATTATTTTTCCCTTTATATTATCGGAGGGTTATTTAATAAGTATTAAAATTTATAACTTATCTTATTAAAGCTTTTTAGACGACCTGTATTTTTTAGCCCTATAACCTATTTTGCTATAGTTCCAACATTCGATACGTTACTTGTTTTATTTTTGAATAACGCCGATTTCCATAAATCCAGGTTCGGTTCCATATGTTATATTTTATCGTTTTGGTACGCTAGTATTAATATTATGCCGTAATTTGCTATCGTTCTTTCCTTTTGTATTACGAATTCGCCAAGCGTACTGCCGATCATCGATTTTTACAACCATTACGATATAATCGGTTAGGTACTATAGTCGATCTTCCTTAAATAGTTCTTTTTAAATTTTTTTTTAAGACCGTCGAAAAATTAGGCCATTAATATTTTTTATCCCTAATTAAATTTCGAAAAAAACTGGATTAACTCGTTGTTATATTTAGAGGTAAATCTCTTTTATCGTAACTGCTAAATATTTATTTTTACTTTTATTTTTTCGTTTATTACTTTAAAGGCTTTTTAAAAAATTTATTCGAACGTTTTATAATTATTATAAATTTGTACCACCTTTAGGTTTTATTATTCCAAAGGCATTATAACGTATTTTCTTATAACGGATTTAAACCAAATAATTACATATCCTGAAAAACATCCAGCCGCAAATTTAACTTGCGCAGTTAAGGTAATAAATCGTACTAGAAAATATCCAAAATATGCTCGATATTAAATAAGAAATAACTATAACTTAATAAATATTCCATTAAAAGATTCGGGCTTAGAAAGTTTTAACACTTTTTCTAATTCTTTACTAAAAACTAATTAAACTAATACCTTCCTAAAGGTTTATTATATTTGTTTTAAAAAGGTTCGAATAATTTGGAATATCAAAATAAGTTCCGGATTATTTTATTCGAATTAGGTATTGCGTTAATTTACAAAATCCAGACGTCGAAAAACTTCCTTTTTAGTTAAAAAGAACGTTTCCTTTTTTTTGTCCAAATCTATATTATTGTTTTTAAGGATTTTATAAGCAAGTTATTTACTAGTAAATATATTGTCGAAAATATTGCTCAAAATTTAACGGTATTACTAAACAAAAGCTTGTAACGTATAACGGCTAAGCTAATTAACCAACTATTAAACCTAAGTCGACGGGTTTATATTAGCAAAGTACTTTAAGAAACTAAGCAATAAAATAACAAATAACTTAGTTACGTTTCGTAATACTAAAGGTATTTTAGGTAACGAAGTTATATTACAAATTATCGCTATTTAATTAAAAGGTAACAAATATATATATCCTATTATTATTTTAAATAAATTTATTAAATCCTTATAAATCTATATTACGACTTTAAATAGATTTATTAAATCTTTATAAATCCATGTCACAACTTTAAATAGATTCATTAAATCCTTATAAATCCATATTACGTGATTAACCCATTTGGGCCCTGTTTTACGGTTTGCCAAAAGACCGTCTTCCGAGGTCTATCCAGTTGTGTTATAACATAAATGTACGGGTTTATGTTAATAGAAGTATTATGAAAATTTAAGTACTTAAAAAATAACTTAATTACGTTTCGTAATATTAAAGGTGTTTTAGGTAACGAAGTTATATTACAAATTATCGTTATTTAAAAAGTAACAAGCGTATATATTTTTCCGTAACTTTTTGGCTTTTTTTAAAACCTTTCTAAGTTATATTATTTAACTATATACGCTTTTTTACGTTTTTTTAAAGCTTTTCGAAGTTATATTACTTAGCTGCATATGTTCCCTTACGCTTTTTAGAGTTTTTCAGAACTACATTACGTATTTTAATTTACTTAAGCCCTGTTTCGATTTTTTTTAAAGATCGTTTTCTGCGACCTTATTAGTTATATTATAATACAATCTTTCTTTTTTAAAATTTTCGCCCTGAAAAAAGTTTTTTATTTAGTAATTTTTTTTTATCATATTTAGTCTTATTTTTTAAAATTCGCAAGTAACGTAACCAAAAAAGAAAAAAACAACGTCAGGTATTAATTCGTTTCGTAATTACCTTTAGTTTTAAAATTATATTTTATATATTTTGTTTTCGCATTAACGGGAAATGTATTATAGTTAAGAGCGTACCCCGTTATAAGGTTTATATATTTAAAAAGCAGCATTGTAACAGGTTCGGGGAGGTTTCTTTTTCTCTTTTTTTATAATATTAATAGAGCAATAAATCGTTTAAAGATTGAAAAATTTATTATTCGTTAAAACTTGCAGGGTATTCGAAAAAAGCTAAAGGTTATTTCGTATCATTTGGACGAAGTTTTATTTCGATTAAATCCTCTACGTATTTAATAAAATCTCTTCCGTAAAAAAAGGACTAAAATGGATAACCGGGGTTTATATACCTTAAACGGGTTAGATAATTAAAAAAACGTAAAACGCTTAGAAAACGAACGTCGGCGTTTAAAGGCCTAGTTATTTATTATATATCGGAACTGGTTTTCTTTTTTTTTTTTTTTTTTAGTTTTTCTTTTAATTTCGATTAGGAATTTTATTTATCTCGCGCCGTTATTGGTAATAATTTTTTAATAAGCGTTAAACGTTTATAAAACTTTTTGTAGATTTTTAGATATTTTCGGAATCTGGGTAATTTTTTTGCTTAATTAAATATTAAGTAAGTTCATCGACTTTTCGTATATTAAAAATTTTCTCCGCTTCATAAACTTATTTATTTTCTATTTTTACTTCGTTCTATTTGGTATGTATTTTCATAATGTCGGCAGATGTATTGCACTTGATGTCTGAGTTGGTGTCTTGATTCCTGGTTGACCACTTATCTGCAACTAAGGGGAAGAGCAGCCACATATAGCTGCTTCCTGCTTTGTTCCTTATAATCTTAGGGCCACTCCAAGCCCTTTATTTCCAATAACAAATCTACTGTATCTGCTCACATATAATATCTGCTGCTAATTCGAACAATAATATATAAAAAATTAGATAAAGTTTAATTTTAAGCGGTAATTTCAGTTAATAATTTTATAAAGGCTAATATACTTAAAGTTAAGCCTTAATTTAGGCGTCTTATTTCGATATTTTTAATTATTAAGTAAACTATTTATTTTTAACAATTAACTTTTTAACCGTTTTTGGTTATAATATTTTGTTATTTAGTTGCGTACGAATTCGAGTCCTGTTTTTATTTCCTAGTGCAATTATTTAAGTTGTTTAGACGTAAAGATAGTTTTAATATTAAGAAAGTATTTGTCTTATATTTTTCTATAAACTTTTAGAGTAAACCTAAAGTTAGCTGTTAATGGGGTTATCTTGATATTTTTATAATAACTAGTATTAGAGGTTAATTAAGCCGTAAGAAATTTTTAACCTCGTTATTTTTTTCGTAATTAATATATTATCGAGAATATACTTCTAATATTTCATTTTGTGCTTTCGTTTACCTATTTGTTTAAGGTCGGAATATATTAAATAATTTATAATTTAAGTCGATTTAGATTATTAAATTTTGCTAAAATTTAAAAAGAAATGTCGTATAATGATTCGTATACGTTAAAAAATATTTTTAAAGAAAATGTATGCCATTTATTCGGCGTTCGCATTTTCGTTATAAAATCAAAAATAAAAGAATTTTTTAAATCGATTAACGATTACGAAATTCTTGTTAGAATATATATTCGTAGTTAGATTTTTTGACGAAATAAGTTTAGTGATAAAGTTTATCGTAACTAACTCCTATACTCGTTTTATGATTAGTAATGGTTGTAATTCTCCGTATAGCTTTTATCGTCGTGTTTTTATTTTGGCGTAAATATTATATTGGCGTAAAACTTTCTGTACTATATGTTTTAATTTAGGCAAGTAATAAGAACGTTAAAAATATATTAAGGTTTTAAAAATTCCCAGGTATCCGTATAGTTGATGTTTATATATTTTTCGTCCCAAATCGTTTTAGTATTTTTTTAGGATTTATATTTTATTTCTTTGTTTTGGTAAATTGTTATTATACGCATTAATCTTTTGATATAAATTTTAAAATGTTATTTATATTATCGCGACTTATCGTAGGCCTAATTATTTTTTTATAGTAATGTCAAAAATTACGTAATTAATTTTAACCGTTTTTTTAAGATTTGGTCGTTTGTTAAAGGTATCGGTTTTGCCCTTTTTTTAAATTTTTACGGTAAATAAAAACAAAATCTTATTTTGTTAATTTTTTTGCATAGTGAAATTATTATGCTGTAAATTTTCTGATCGTTGTAAATCTGGTTAAATTTCTATAATTCGTATAAATTTTAACTTAATATCGGTTATTTTTAAGAGAATGTTTAAATTCGTAAAATGTCTTAATAATAACCATAAATTTTATATCGAAAATAACGTATCGTAACTTAGGTTTTTGTAATTTGAAAAAAAAGTTTTAAAATATAATATTTTTTAATTATTTCGTTATCCGATTATAACGTTTAAAGCATAATTTAACATATCGGTTTTTAACTTAATTAGGCGCTTTAGGTTATAATAATCAATACTAATTAGGTAGTAATAGCCTCTTTAATTTATTAAAAGGTGTTTTCCGGTTTTAACATTTATTAAAAATTTTTCTTTTTTTAATAAGTGTTTTTAAGAGTATTATTATTCGGTTAAAGTTTTTGATAAATTTTCGATAATAATTAGCGAATTCAAAAGAGGTTTGTACTTTTTTATATTGTAATGAGCGTTGTTTATTTTCGTACTACTGCGATTTTTTTAAGGTTTATATTAATGTGTTTGGGAGTAATAATATAATTTAAATATTTAACTTTTTATATATAAAATTAGCTTTTTTTCACGTTAGTTAACAGGTTAACGTTTTGAAGTAATTGTAATATTTTATGGAGGTATTTTTGGTGTTATTTTTTAGTTTCCAAAAAGATAAAAATATTATTAAAGTAATATACTATAAAATCGTTAAAATATTCTTTAAAAATATAATGAATCATATGTTAGAAAGTTGTTAGCGCGTTGGTAAGTTTTGTAGAGGTAACGAAGTATTCGTATAGGCTGTATTTAGTTCGAAATGTTGTTTTGTATTTGTAATTTTTTTAATTCGAATTAGGGTATACCTATTTTTAAAGTTAAGAGTAATAAATTATTAAGTTTTATAAAAGCGACTCTGTATTTCGTTAATTAACGGTAATAGTTAGTATTCGACTTTTAATAATAATATTGTTAAGTTATCGGTAATTCATAATTAATCGTACTCGTTCGTTTTTTTCGGTATAAAAAATATAAGGTATTTAGTTAGTAATTTTGAAAATCGAATTTATGCATTTTTTAGTCGATTCTTTAAGTATTTTTTAAGTGCGTATAATTTTGTTTCGTTGAAATTATAGATAAGGTAAAAGTTAGCAAATATTTTTTCCTTACGAATAATTTTATAGTTTTATTTGTTATGTTCCGGTAATT
Source organism: Monosporascus sp. GIB2 (assembly GCA_004155935.1). Classification (NCBI taxonomy): domain Eukaryota; kingdom Fungi; phylum Ascomycota; class Sordariomycetes; order Xylariales; genus Monosporascus; species Monosporascus sp. GIB2. The sequence continues at coordinate 44,963 of QJNV01000177.1, forward strand.
TCGTTTCGAGTTTTTCTTTTTACGAAATTACTTATATTTATAATATTATGGTGATATATTAAATAAATCTTTTAACCTTTTAGGCTATTATTGTAAATCGTTATTTAATTACTACAATTTTACTTTAATACTAGTAATAATACGTTGAATTTTTCGATAATGCCTATTTTCTATATTATATTTTTGTAAGTGGTAAGGTTTTTATCGTATTTTTATGCTGGTATTTGTCGGTATTTTCGATTAAGTTTTAAGAATTTTATTATTTTCTTTTATATTTATTGTTAGGTTATAAAGCGAACTTTATTTAGTTAACTTTTTAGTCGTTTAATGGATTATATTAGCGTAATTATGTTTTTTCCTAAAATTGTATCGTAATTTTTTAACGGTATAATATCGAAGTTAATTATTATATTTTTTTCCTAGGATAAAAATATCGAAGTAATTAATTCCGCGTATAAATTTTTTATTGTCGTAAAAGAATGGTTAATTTTCAGCGGTGTTCGTAATGTTAGTATTTTCGTTCAGTATTTTTATAGTAATTTCAGTCGGTTAATTATTTCGGGTATGATATAGTTATTTTTTAAAGTCTTGCTGCTTATTATAATAATATATTAGTATATTCTAATCCGTATTTTAAAAGTGATAGGGTTATCGTTGTTCTTTATTATTCTTAAAGCTTTTTTAGGAGCTCTTTCGTTTTTTCTGGGTTTTGTTATTTTACGGCTTTTTGATAGGTAATTTTTACCTTTTAGGTTTTACTTAACTTATCGTCTTTTCTTATATAATTAATCGATTTTGTTACCTTTTTTTGTTTATTAATTTACCTTTTCAGTTACTGATTTGTAGTTTGTAATTATTATATACCTTTTTGTTATTGTCGTATTTGTGCTTTTAAATTTTTGAAATAATCGTTTTATATTTCAAATAGTTTCTTGCTAATATATTCCGGCGTAATATTTTTTAAGTTGCTGTATTATCGACTCTTATTTTTAATTACTTGTTGTTTTTTTAGGTTGGTAATATATATTAATTGTATTTATAATTTAATAATAATTTGTTAATAATATTTAATAATTGCTTATTAGATAAACTCTTTTTATTTAATGGTCATATTATTCGTAATAATAGAAAAAGATTTTTTATAGGCATTATTTTTTAATAGTTAATTTTAGCGGTTAGTGGTTCGAAGCTATCGATATTATTATTTATCGTTTTTATTATTTCCCGTTTTATTAAGAAAGTCGAACTTTTTTCTAGTTATACGTATAATACGTTAATAAATAGAACGTTTCTATTTTTTATGGTTAGGGTATTATGTACGTTTAAAGTAAAGGGTATGTATTCGTTCGTATTAATTTAAGGCTTTATGTGACGGCTAGGTTAGTTAACCCACTATTAAACCTAAACGTACGGGTTTATGTTAGTAGGAGTATTGTGGGAATCTAAGCAATCGAAGAATAACGTAGTCACGTCTCGTAATACTAAGGGTGTCTTGGGTAACGAAGTTTGTCAGATAAAAGGGACATCAGTTGTTGTTATATTCAGTGACTGGTTGCAGCTGCTCTAGAACGCGCACTGCACTTTAAGGTGATCTAGTCCCGGAATATATATGTTCCGATTAAAGGGATTTTTTAATATATGGGGTGTTACCGCACCTCTGCTAACCGATACACCCCCTTAATATTTTAAAGCATTTATGGCGTTAATCGTTATTATTTCTAAAATTACAACTTTTTATTTTACCTTTTTGTCGGGAATTAAATCCTTTTAATTAATTAATTCCTTTTTTAAAAGTATTAATAGGATATTTTTTCGTTAATTAAAAATTTCCGTCATATTTATTAATTTCAATTACATTTTAAAATATTAAAAGCGGTTACGTAATAAACTTTTAATTAATCTATTAATTAACGTATTACTTTTTATTATATAATTCTTTTTAATTAAAATCCTTTTTACAGTTTTTAATAATTAATAATTATATATATTTATAGGCCATAATTTTATTAGTAATAAGGCGATATCGATATTAATAAATTATATAATTTGTTTATTATTATATTATATATTTAATAGTTTTATATTTAAAGTATTTTTTAATTTTTAATTAATCGAAAATTAAATAAACTTTTTTTATAACCTACGTTAAAAATAATAACTCCGTCTTTATTATAAAAGTAATCATTATGTTTTACTTATTTATACCTTATTTTATTATCTTTTCCAATAATTTTATAACCTACGCTTAAAAACCTTTTCGGCTAACCGTATTATCTGTAAAAAAAACGTCGTTTTAAATATTTAACAAATTCTTACCCTTAAATTATAACGTTAACGTTTTGATTCCGATTAAATATAATATAATTCGATTAGTAATTTTATCATATACGTCGTTAAAAATTAAATTAAATCGGGTAAATCGAAATACCGTAAAAAGTATATCGGATTACGTATTAGTTATTACAAAAAAAAATAAAACAGATTTTCTTTTAATATTTATTAATAAAATTTAACGTTAATTATAAACGTTTTTAAAAAGTTATTTAAATTTTCTTTAGGGATTAAATTAATTAATTTATTTATAAAGTTAAATTAAAATTATTAATTTTTTTATTAAATTATTTTTTATTATTTTAATACCAGAAAACTATTATAAAATTTTACCCTTTATAAAGGTATACTATTTTTATATTTATTAAATTAATTAATCGATAAAAACTTAATTTGTTTTACAATATATTATAGTAATATCGTTTATAAAACAAAATAAATACCTTTTAACGAATAAAATAACAAGGTTTACAAAAAGCGGAGTTAAATTTTAATTTTTTAGATATTTTAAACGAGTTTCTTTATTATAACAAAAATAATTTTCTTAGTTTATATAATATTTTCCTAATTAAAAGGATTTTGCCACGTTACAAATATTTTAAAAACGTTTTTATGTATATTTTATAATGTAAATTAATATTTATAAAAACGGTTATAACATTATCTTACTTAAATTTTAAATCGAACTTCATTATTATAATAATTAAAATTCGAAATCACTTTTTAACGAATATAATAACATATATATCGTTATAAACATTTTTAAATTGTTAATTATTTCGTAAAACAAAATAGGTCTTATCTTTTTAAAAATAATTATAGTTATTAAATTTATAAATATATTCTTATATATATTTTAAAACCTATTTCCTTTTAATAAAAAACTAATGAACGACTTTTTAAAATCGCATTTCCTTATAATTTTATAGGTAAACTTTTCGGTTTTATGAAATATTTCCCTTAACAGATATATATTTAATATTTTATAACCTCGCAATAATAATAGTAAATCCCGCCGGTATATCCATTTTAACAATTTAAATAATACGCTTATTTTAATTTATTAAAATTATGTCAATATAAATAACGCGTCTTTCGGGTAATTATTTTCCCTAAATTTCCGCAGCTTACCGGCTAATTATTGAATATATATACGTAATAAATTTTACGTTTAACATTAAATATTACCTCTTATATTTTATACTCGCTTTAGATAATATTTTTTTTACTACGCAACGTATGAGAAATTTTTCACTCGTAAAATATTTTCGTTTTTTATTATTGCTTTATATTAAAAAAAAAACTTATAATTACCTAAATTTTTTCTATCGACGTAATAATCGTAATAATTATTAAAGCAAACGTAAATAACGGTAATAATTTAAAACACGAAAATAATTCGAATATAAAAATTAGGTAAAAATAATTAATCCCTTATGAACAGTTTTATATTTCTCTACTCCCTACGTTTTTTATATTAATATTTTTTCAAATTATTTTTTCAATTTAATTAATACTTAAATCTTATTTAAATCTTTATTCTTTTTAATTAACTTAATTAAATATTTTACTTTTCGAACTAATTTTTATAACTCTTTTTTTATAACATATACAAAGTTACTTTTTAAATTTTTAATATTACTTAAAAAAATATTTTTTTTCGTTAAATTAGACGTTTCGAATAATAATAACCTTATTAATTAATAAATTTCAAAATTCGTATATATTCGTAAATCGGTAATTAATAGAATAAATAATATACGTTTTAAAATTTAACTTTTAAAATTGCTATTTTCTCTTTATAACGGTAAATATTATAAAATAAATTATATAAATATATATTCGTAAGTAAATTTATTAGAACTTTTAATTAATTATTAAAATATTAGTTTTATACGTTAAAAAAATATAATATATTTTATATAAATTTTACTAAAAAAGTACGTATTTAAAGGTATAGATATATAAATATATTGCCGTTTTAAAAATATATATAATTAAAAACGAAAATAATTTAACGATATTTTTTATTGTAACCGTTTTTTAAATTATACCTCTCAAATGTTTTACATTCCCGTTTTAAGATTAAGTATATAGTATTAAAAGCTTAAATTTAATATTAAAAAAAGCAATTAAAATCTATTTTAAAAATAATAATTTTTTAAAATTTTATGATCCTATTTAATTACTTATAAAAAAACCTTATCTTAATTTTTAGCCTAATCAGAATACTTCTTTTTTTAACTCGCGGCGTATTTACTTTTTAACCTTCGCCTTACCACATATTTAATATTCGACTATTATAAAACCTTTTAAACGTACTTCTTCTATATAAAATTACAATTAAATAATTGCTTTAAGGCTCAAATATCCTAATTTTAAATACTATATAATACTATTACTAATCTATGGTAATTTCGTAATATACGAATTAACGTTTCGTTTATAAATAACTAAAATTATATAAAATATTATTACGTTAATATTTTTAATAACGAATTAATTAAATTTATTTATTAACGTAATAATAATTTAATTATATTTATCTCGAATATAATTATTAATTCTTTTAATTTCTTATTAAAACTTTTTTTTTCAGAATTACTGGAATAATATTAAATTTTATATAAAATTCTCGTAATAAATTACGGCGTATAAACGTAACGCCTTTATACTATTAAAGCTTTAAAAAATATATTAACCTTTTCATACTCTTTAATCGGACCGAAATTATTATTTATGTATAGCCCGTCGTTTTATACGATTAATTTGAAATTTAAAAATTTATTAATTAAAAATATATATAGATATTATAAACCTTAAATTCAAAATAAATAAATTCCTTACAAGGTAAAGTAAAATATTTATAACGCTATAGTAATTAATAATTAAAAAATGCCGTAATATTTATTTTATCTTCTTTAAAAATTTATTTATGTTTTATATATTAAGTTTCTTTATAAATTTCGATAAGCATTTAATCTTTTCTTTTAAAACTAATTAATAATGATACGGTTTCGAACAAATTTTTCAAATTTTCGTTACTTTGAAAATTTTCTAAAACTTTATTAACAAATATATGAAAATATTAAAATAATTTATAATACAACTTTAAGTATATTTTATACGGTATACTTTATAAATTTAACTTGTTACGTTTTCGCTTATTAATATTTAGATTTAATATAAACTTTTACGATTATTTTATTTTAACCTTTTTTAAAAAGTTTTATTACGTAATTAATTATTAATATTTTTAAACTTTTTTTAATTACAATTGTCTTAATTAAAAGAATTTATAGGTATCTCGTAAAATATTAAAAACGTTATCTTAATATTTTTTTAATAATTATTATAGATTTATTATACTTTAATAATTTAAAAAATCGGTTATTATTTTTAATAACTTATCGTATTCTTATTAATTTCGGTTTTCCGTATTTTTTGGAAACTAGTCGTTTATATCTTTATAAAAAAAACTAGTATCATATAGAAGTCGTTAACCTATATATTCGCCGTTTTCGTTCTTAAAATATTATATCGTTATTTTTAAGTTATAATTTTACTATTTTATAATTTATTTGTTTAATTTTTTCATTAACTTTAAGGCTTACTTTAATCGTTTGGGGTATTTCCGTAAGGTATTAATTAAAAACTTACTATCGTATACCTTACCGGATTCGGTTAAATAAACGTATTATTTTCGTAAAATTTTTCCTAAAAAGAATTTATCTTTTTAATCGTTAAAAATATTAGTTTTAAAATTTTTTTCGTAAAATTATTAATGCTTTTACAGAAAATATCGTACTTTCGATTTTTATACGTATACACCGTGAAATCCTAATTATAAATTTATTTACTTTTGGTTATTATCTTAAAAATATTCGGTAAATATCTTATCAAATTGATCTTTTCGATAATTTTTTCGGAGGATATAAATGTAAATAAAGATAAGATATTAATTTGCGTCGTATAATAAACTTTTCTTTTTAAGTAAAAGATTATATCGGATTTTGTAAATTTATAAAATTACGAAAAGTTTTAATTAGGATCGATATAATCCTAAATTGTAAACACGTAAACTTTAAACTAAAATTCGTTTTTAAAACCATCTTGATTTTTAAATCCTCTATAAATAACGGAAAATGTTAACGATATAGTTATTATTTTCGTTATTAACGTATTTAAGTAATTATAACTAATATATAGCTTATATCGTTTTAAAAGTATCTAATTAGTTAATATATACCTAAATTAAACGAATAAGATTTTTAATTATCAAATATAAAGGATATTAGTTATTATTATATTTAGTAACTAGTTACAGCTGCTCTAAAACGCGCACTGCACTTTAAGATAATCTAGTCCTGGAACATGTATGTTCCGATCAGAGGGATTCTTCAGTATATGGGGTGCTACCGCACCCCTGCTGGCCGACAAAGTTGTATTACAAGCTGTCGCTATCTAACTATGGAATCTAACGAGCGTATATATACTAATGCTGATACGTTGATCGAACAACCCTCGTTCGACCGATGGTCGAACAGCTTTTGTTCAACTAACTGTATCACGTGACCCTATGGTCGGAACAGCCTAAGTCTTATCCCGACCGTCTTTCTAAGCCTCTAGCGTATTGGACCTAACACTTTAGGATAGACGGTTTCGGTTTATTTTTGGTATTTTTGTAGTTATTTTTAATATTTCAGGTCGTTCGTCATTATGTTTATTTTTACTATTTTCGTAAAATGGTTATTTCGTTCGTAAATCTTTTTTTTTAATTTTTATTATTATATTTTTTTTGTTTAAGATGTTATCGTATTTTGGCTCAAGATAATTTTTTAGCTTTTTTCTGGGTACGCTGTATTTTTACGTACGAAGGTTTAAGGGGGGCCTTTTTCCGTCATATTATAACGAAGGTTCTCCTACTTTAATTATTTTAAGTTTATCTCGTAAGTATTAGAGTCTATAGTTAGTTTTATTGAAGTTTTTTAAGTAATTTACATTTAGATATTTTGCGACTTATTTGGCTATAGTTTTAATATTTAATCCGTTGTATGTTTTATTGCTAAATAGTTTCGACTTTTATAGGTTCTGATTTTATTCCATACGAGGTATTATTTTTTCTAAAGGTATTAATATTTACTGAATATTTCGGTTTATTATTATTCCGAGTGTTTGTTTTTAGTGTATAGCGTTTTTGTCGTTTTTATCGTCGTTCAAATTGTCAATTATGAATTATAATAGTTTCTACGACGTACCGATTTAGCGTGATAGGTTATTCGATCCGAATAATTCTATTTTTAATGTTATTTTTAAATTTTATATAAAATATATTAATTACGGCTTTCTTATTTTTAATTTGTTCTTTTATTTTAGTGATTACGCTTTTGAAGGTAATAATTTATTTAAATGCGGGCTTTTTATGCTTTAAGTTAAAAACTTTCTAACCTGGAGATCGTTTTTTATCTGAGTTGTTAAAGTTAGAACGAAGTTTATTATTAAAGTTGTTATATAGTAAGAACTCGTTATTTATTAAGTTTTTTCAATCGTTTTTAGCATTTTCTAAGTAATTTCTTATAATAGGTTTAAATTAGTTTGCTGCGTTTTTAGTAAGGTACGTTTTTGTACTAACAATCTAATCCGGAATATTGTTAATATTTAAAAAATGTAAATAAACGCGTATTTAAGTAAGAACAGTTTATAAGTTTTTTTTCCGTTATAGAGGTTCGGTTTTTTAGGTTTTATTTTAGTAATAGTAATTATTATGGGCAAAATATTTTTTGTTCTAATAACGAATCGTTGAAGTCTTTTTTTGGAAATATTAAATGCGGGCCTAAAATTAATAAATAAGGGGTTTCTTATAAATTAGTCGATATTTTACTAATATAAAGTATTGCTTAAAGTTTGACAATATTACTAAATAAAAATTTATAACGTATAACGGCTGAGTTAATTAACTAATTATTAAACTTAAACGTACGGGTTTATGTTAATAAAAATATTATAAGAATTTATATAATTAAAAAATAATTTAATTAACGAAGTTATATTGTAAACTGTCGTTATTTATTTAAAAAATACCAAACGTATATATTTTTTTATAATTTCTTTACGTTTTTTTGAACCTTTTGAAGCTATATTATTTAATTATATACCCTTTTATACGCTTCTCTAGGGCCTTTTGGAGTTACATTACTTAGCTGCATACGTTTCTTTACGCTGACTTGGGGTTTTTCGGAGCTATATCACGTAACTTAACCTACTTGAGCCTTGTTTCGGTTCTTTTAAAGACTGTTCCTTACAACTTTACTAGTTATATTATAATAGTTCGTTACCTACAAAGTCTTTAATATTACGAAATAAAATTAAATTGTTTTTAAATTATATACAATTTTACGATATCATTATTAATATAAACCTGGATGTAATAGCTAAGTTAATTAACTAACTATTAAACCTAAATATACGGGTTTATATTGGTAGAAATATCGGATCGTTTTAATAATAATAACTTAATTACGTCTCGTAATACTAAACGTAATTTAGATTACGAAAATATTTTACAAGCTGTCGTTATTTAATTACGGAATAACGAATATATATATATTTTTTTCGTAATTCTTTTACGTTCTTTTAAAGCTTTTTAAATTTATATTACTTTATTGCCTACGTTCTTCTGCGCTTTCTTACAACCTTTTAAAGCTATATTAACTAACTCTATAAGCTTTTTTAAGTTTTTGAAATAATTTTCGCAATTATTATTATTTAACTATATATGTTCCTTTGCGTTTTCTAAAGTCTTTCGAAATTATATTACGTAATTTAACTTATTTAAATTTTATTTCGGCTTACTTAAAAACCGTTTCCTAAGGCTCTATTAGTTATATCGTAATACGATTTCTTTTCTACCTAGTAAATTCATTTTTTATTATATTTAATCGTATTTTTAAAATAAGTAAATAATGTAACCGAAAAAAAGTAAAGTATTAATTGGTTTCGTAATAACTTTTAATTTTAAAATTATATTTTATATAACGTATCGTATAAGCTCGCGACGTATACAAGCTCGCGACGCGTTTTTTAGCACTCCGTAACAACTAATCTAAATAACTTAATTACAACGTATCTATTTGATTTAAATCGATCGTATTTTTATTGCTAACCGTATATATAGCTTTAAAACAAATGCACGCATTATATTAAAGCTTGTTACGGACGTATTTTGCTATTTTTTCTTATTAACCCGTATATGAACGATTAGTTATAACAGTTATTAGCAACAATTTTTTACTACCACCTTATCTGCCGACTAAAAAAACTTATATATCCCATATAGTAAATGTTTTTTTTTATTTGAAACGTTTGTTTTAACCATTTAAATACGTAAAGTCGAATTGTTGCTTCGATAAATCCTATAATACTGTGACGGGCCCTCCGACGGGCCTTTTAACGCGCCCTATAACAAGCCCTACAGCCTTACCCCATAGCCTTACGACGCGCCTTGCCTTAACCTTGCGACACGCTTTCCAACTTATTTTGTAACGCATATTTTTTATGTATTAAAGCCGTATAAAAAGCGCTTACGTATACGGGTTGAAAATTCGGTCGGTAATCTTATTTCCGTCGGTCGGCTTTAATATTTTCGAAATAAGGGTAATATTAGTATAAATAGGTTAGGGGTTAGTCGGTCGCATACGGGTTGGCAGGAAGGAATTATAATATAGCGTCTGTAATAAACCTTGATATAATACGTGTACTAGGTTAAAAGCTGTAGATATAGTTAGCGACAAAGAATACGATCGATTTAAATCAAATAGACCTGTTATGGTTAAGTTATTTGGATTAGTTGTTGCAGAGTGCCAAAAAACGCGTCGCGAGCTTGTGTGATATGTTAATTTATTTTCGCGTTAACGAAAAATGTATTATGGCCGAAAATATAACCCGTAACGAAACTTATATATTTAAAAAATGTTATTATCATGTGTTAGGAATTGTACTTTTTTATTAAAATTATTAATAAGAAAATAAACCCTTTAAAAAATAAAAAAAATATTATTTGTTAAAACTTACGAAATATTTGAAAAAAAACTAGAAATTATTTCGCGCCGCCTAAACGAAGTTTTATTTCAGTTCAACCGCTTACGTATTTAACAAGATATTTTTACAAGGAAAATAGTAAAATAATTAACCGGGGTTTATGAATTTTAAATAATTTAAATAATTTAACAAAACGCAAAACGTTTAAAAAACGAACGTTTACGTTTTAAAATTGAGGTAGTTATTAAAAACTTAAATTAATCTCATTTTTATAGTTTTTCTTTTAATTTTAATTCAAAATTTAAATTATTGAACGCCGCTACCGGTAGACCGTTCTTAGCAAGTGTTAAACGTTTATGAAATTTTCGCGGGTTTTCAAATATTTTCGAAATTTAAATAATTTGTTTACTTAATTAAATCTTAAGTAAATGTATTACTTTTTCGTATAGTAGAAGTCTTTTCCGCTTTATATACATATTTATCTTTTATTTTTATATTATTTCATTTGATATATACCTTAAGGGGTTTTTATTATTTATTCGAGCAAAAATATATAAAAGATTTTATATAATTTAACCTTACATATTAATGTTAATCAGTAATAATTCTTTAAAACTTCGTTAATTATTTTATAAAAGTTAATATATTTAAATTTAAATTTACATTTTAAAGATTTCGTTTCGATATTTTTATTAATTGAGTAAAGTATCTTTTTTTCTGAAAAAGTTAATTTTTCTTACCGTGTTTGGTTATACTATTTTTTTACTTAGTCGCGTACGAATTCGAATTCAGGTTTTATTTTTTAATATAATTACTTAAATTATTTTATTATTAAAATAACATTTATATTAACGAATTCGTTTTTATATTTCTTTATAATCTTTTAATATAAAAGTGAAATTAATTATAAACGGACTTTTATAATATTGTAATAATAATTACTATTATAAATTAATTTTGTAATAAGTAATTCTTTAACTTATTTATTTTCTTCGTAATTTATATAATATCGTAAATACGTTTTAGCATTGAATTTTATCGCTCTATTTATTTATTCGTTTAAGGTCAAATTATATTAAGTAACTTATAATTTAAATTAATGTATGTTCTTAACTTGTACTAAAATTTAACAATTAACGTTATACCTTTATTTGAAACAATTTTGAATAATATTTTATAAATAAAGTATATTATTTATTTAACATTTATATTTTCATTATAAAATAAGTAATAAGAAAATTTTATAAATTAAGTTATATTTATAAAAAGATTATTATAATATATACCCGGAATTAGAATTTCTAATAACAGAAATCTAATAATAAAATCTATCGTAATAAAAATTTATGCAAGATGCAAGATACTAATAGGTTCAAGCTATATTCTCCAGGCTGAGCCAAATATACGAAAATCATTACACGATATAATCCCACGATAGATATTAAATAAAATTTTATAATAGTTTTATTTCCTATAACAATTACAATTTTTTACATAACTTATATTGTTATATTTTTATTTTAGCGTAAACATTATACCGGCGTAAGTCTTTTTATGTTATATTTTTTATGTTAACGAAATATTAAAGTCTTTAAAAACTTTTTAAGGTTTTATAAATTCTTAAGTATTCATATAATTAATATTCTTTTAATATTTATATTTTATTTATTTATTTCAGTAAAGTATCATTATATATTTTAATTTTTTAAATACATTTAAGAGTATTATCCGTAATATCATAACTTATTATAAATTAAATATTCGTTTAATATTATATCGAGTATTATATAATTAACATAATTAACTTTTGTTTAAAATTTAGTTGTTTATTACTAATATCGGCTTTTCCGTTTTTTAAACTTTTTTAATATATAATAATAAAACTATATTCCATTAGTTTTTTCATATAATAAAATTATCGTATAAGAAATTCTTTAATTATAAAAATTAGGTAAAATTTTATAATCCGTATAAAGTTTAATCTAATAATAACTACTTTTAAAAGACATATATAAATTCGCAAAAATGTTTTAAAAATAACTATAACTATCTTATAAGGAATAACGTAACGTAATTTAAAATTTTATAACTTATTAAAAAAAAGCTATAAATTGTAACTTACTTTAATTATTTCGTTAATAACGTTTATTATATTTTTTTTTCTTTTAGAATAAATTTTGTTAGAAGTACTATTATTTCGTTTAAGTTTTTAATAAATTTAAAAAAGTTTATATTTTCTTAATTATAATTTATATTACTTAATTTCGTATTTATACAAATTTTTAAAGCTTATTTAATATAATTAAAACAGCTATTTATTATACGTACAATTACACTCTTTTTATGTTAATTAATATATTAATATTTAATAATAAGGATAGTATTTTATACAAGGTATATGTGCTATTTAAGGTATCTAGCTGTATGGTAACCTAGGTTTACTACATATATACACGTCCAATTACACGGCGCGACCCGGAAAACACCTCCGGAAAAAACCGTACCTACAGGCGGGTCGGATGAAAAAGACATATAAGAATTATATAACACGGTAACAAATAAGTAAATTACGTATACGATAAATTTAATTAGTTTTTAACGGCCCTAACCTTCTAATTGTCGCCGACACGGATGCGAAGCCTGAGCTCCAAATGGTCCGTGCACTGGGGTTGGCGCAACACCTAGAATACGTCGTCCTAAGCTGGATTCGAACCAGCTGCCTCTCGTAAGCTGCTGGTTGCCCAGGCCAGATAACAAGCGAAACGAGACATACCTAAGCTTACGACCACTGAGCCATTGGGACATAGTATTTTATTAACATATCTTTTATATAATAAAATGGGTTAGGGAGATTTAGTTTCAATTAGTGCGAATTCTCTAAATATATTAGTATCCGAGTAAGGGTTTATAGGAAAAGTTAACAAATATATATATAATATTAAACTCGCAATTAATAAGATAAAAACGTAATAAGTAATAATAATTTAAGGTTAAACCTATAATAAAACAAACGTTTTAACATATATATAGGATTCGGATTAACTAATTAACCGAATCCGAATATAGGTATAATATCTTACTTTATTTTAAACTTTTTTTTCATACTAAAAAATGCCTTCGTTTTATTATAAGATATAATAAGAATTTAAGATTATAATAAATATTAAATATATATTTTTTTTTAATTAAACCTTTTTTTATTGCCGCGGTTAATTTTTTAACATTTTTAATTTAAATTTTTATTTTTTATTTTTTATTGAATTCTTATATTATAACGTTTTCTTTCGTTTTTTTCATGCTTAACTTTTAAGTTACTAATTATTAATCGATTTTTTATACTTGTTTTAACCCAGTTGCTTTAGAATAAAATATACTTCTGGATATTTTCTAGTTGTTTAGTATATACCTCCTACCTAACGGTATGGTATTGTATAAGTATCGTTTAAAATAATTAAAAAAAATAATTAAAAAAGTTTTAATAATAATAAAGGATAACTATAACCTTATTATTTAAAAATAAGAATTAAGATATACTAATATACCGCTGTAGTGAACAGGGAAACTTAAAAAGAAATTATATTACACCTAAAGTAATTAATAAACTTAATGTCAGGGGCTAAGAGGATAGGGATGAAGGCGCGCGTCACAGAAAGGACGCCAAGCACGCTAGGTTTCATCTCTACGTCATCGCTACGATGTCTCTGCGGGGTAGCCGCCCTTATAGGTAGCTGCTCATTCCCCCCTAAGGGATGAAGGGCAAGTTTCAGACTGGTTCCTCACATACCCGTATTGTTCCTCTCACTCTGATCTCAACACATTTGACACTTAAACTATTATAGAAATTTAAAACCAGCCATCATATTACGAACACTGCTGAAAGTTAACCGTTTTTTTATAATAATAAAAAATCACATACAAAATTAATCACCTCGACATTTTTATTTTAAGAAGAAATATAACAAACAACTTCGACATCGTACTGTTAAAAAATACGATATAATTTTAAGTAAAATATAGTTAGTTTAATATAACTGTTTAATTAATAAAGTAGCAAAATAAAATTCATTTTATAACCTAATGATAAATATCAAAATAAACGATAAAAATTTTATTATTCGATTAGAAATAACGACGAATACCGGTATAAAGATACGACAAATACGTTACCACTTAGAAGGATATAATAAAAAAAAGAAAAAAAGTATTACAAAAAGAATCGACGTATTATTATTAGTATTTAAATGAAATTACAATAATTAAATAACGACTCAACCGAATGATAACCTAAAAGGTTAAAGGCTTTAATTATTATATTACTATAATACTACAAGTATAAGAGCTTATTTCGAAAAAAACTTGAATCGAAATTATGAAAATATAATAAGTAAGAGTATAAAATTATACGCGTTCCAAAAATATGTAAAAACCCAATTATAAAAAAGATAAATTTAACCCTTAAAATTCCCGATAAAATATTCTATATTTTATATATATAAAAAAGCCGGAAAACTATGGTTAGTTATAAATTACTAAGAGCTTAATAATATTACCATTAAAAATCGAATGTTATTACGGGTTTTTAATAGAAAATTCGTTTTTAAGAAATTAAATAATTTACCATTTTTAACCTAAAAGATAAATATAATCTTATTAAAATTTAAGTCTCCCTTAAGAAGACGTAACCGTGTAGATAAAATTAGATAAAATGATAAATCAATACCTTAATTCTTAAACTTTATTAAACCGATCTCTTTCGCAGGCTGCCTTATCTCGTAGCTTTTATTTACGTCAATTCGTGTCGGTGTTCTGAAGTAATTTCGCTATCCGGAGCAGCCGGGCAAACTATTAGTTATATTTTAGTTTATAACGTTCGAAAATTTGTAGTTTAATATTTGTTACCCGTTTCTTTTTTTTCTTTTTTAATTTTTTTATGATTTCTCTATAAATGTTATATTGTTCAATATAGATTCGTATAACGATTAGCTATTATTACTTTCGGAAATTAAATCGTATCCGAAAATTAATAACTAAATACGATTTTTTAGAAAATATTTTTTAGGTCGATAAAATTATTAATATGTTTCGTTCGCTCGGTAACTTGAGAGGATTTAATTATTTTAAACGAAACGATTTTATTAAAGATTTTATCGGTACGGATTACCGGTATTATGTACGAATTTTGTCGTATGTTAAACTATGGTAGCGATAATAATTCGAAAAGTTGTCATAGGATAATTAAGCTGTAAAACTGGCGAAGTTTTATAAAACCTTTTATACGTACTTAAAATTTATCCTTAAAGTTTACCGCGTAAAATTTTACGCTTTTTAAGTTATAAAGCTAACGGGCATAAAGTTTATTAAAGTCGAAACTTGCCAGCAATTACGTTTATACGCTTTTTAAGCCGATATTAGTTAGAAAATTAGGTATTTACGGGGCTTTAATAAAAAGTAAGGTTTTACGAGATTAAGGTATATAATTTATCTTAAATCGTGAAAATTACTAAGTAATTATGGTATTTCAAAATATTAAGTATAATATTTATCGTGCGATTATATCGTATAATAATTTTCGTGTATTTGGTTCAGGCTGGAGAATATAGCTTAAACCTATTAGTATTTTATATTAAAATTTAAGAAAACTATAAGTAAAAAATAATTTTTAAAATTAACTACGACTTATACGAATCTTTTATTACTTTTATCGAATTTACTAACGTACTAATAAGTGTTTAACGCGTAGTTAATTATGTCCTTAAGGAACATCTCGACGTTTTTGTAATATGCTATTTTAACGATATTTTCAGTTTTTCGGAAATAAAAAGATTATACCAAAAATATATTTACAAAATATTATAATTACTATAAAACATCAACTTATTAATTAACTTAAAAAAGATTTAATGTTATAAACTAAATATTAAATACTGAAGTTATATTATTATTTCCAGATATATTAAAATAAACCTTAAGAAAATTAACGTAATACGAAATTAGGTAACGCTTATTATAATTAAAAAATATAAACTTTTTTTAGGTTTACTTATTACTATCGAAAATTCATCAAATTTTTAACCGGATAATAATACCTTTAACGAAACTAATACGAAAAAATGAAATATTTTAATAAGCGCTATTAATAAAACAAATTTTTTAACAACTTAAGGAAGTTATTACTAATTAACTAAGATTAAATATACACGATCTAAATTGCCTAGTTAAGTTAAAAATCGATACGTTAAATGATACTTTAAAGGTAATAATCGGATAACGAAACGGTTAAGATTAATTACAACTTATTACCTTTTTTTTATTTATAAATTACAAGAACCCGAATTACGTTATACTATTCCTAAAAAGAAACTTATGGTTATTATTAAAACATTTCGCGAATTTAAACATTTTCCTAAAAATAATAAATATTAGATTAAAATTTATACAAATTATAAAGATTTTACCTGGTTTATTACGACTAAAGAATTTACAATACGATAATTTCGTTATGTGAAAAAGTTAACGGAATACGGCTTTTTTTATTATATATTAAAAATTTTAAAAATCGAAAAAGCTAACGCCTTTAGTAAACGACGAAATTTCGAATAAAAAGTTCATTAACATTAATTATACAGTATTCGACAAAGTATTAAAAGAATATTTACGCTTACAATAAATTGCGTCAATACGAATAACACCCTTAAATATATACTAAAAAAATAAAACATACAATAATAATTTACCGAAAAAAAGAATATAGATACTAAAAAAAATTATTAAGAGGACTTAGTACGAAATATATATAAACATTAATTACACGGATACCTATGGATCTATAAAACCTTAAAGCGCTTTTAACGTATGTACTACTTTCTTACAATATAAAGTTTGCGCTAAAATAAAGATACGATGATATAAACCATACGGAAAACTATAACCCTTACAAATCGTAAAACGACTATAGATTTCTATTACGATAGATTTTATTACCAAACTTCCTTTATTTAAAAACCTAATTACGAATATATATTATGATAATAATTTTATAGTCGTTAATCAATTTATTAAATGTTTTTATTTTCTACTTTATAATAAAAATATAAACGTTAAACTAAAACATACCTCTTTTTTAAGAACATCTTTACTATCCATAAGTTACCATACGAAATTATCTTAAATAAAGATATGATGTTCACTTTTAAATTTTGGTAAAACTTAATAACATAAATCGGTTTAAATTATTCGCTATATAACGTATTCCTATTTTAAATAAACGGATAAATAAAACAACAAAATCAAACGCTAAAAATAGGTTTACAATATTATATTAACTATAAACAAAACAACTAGGTTAAAAAATTACTAAAAGTCTAATTAGCTTATAATATTAATTACTATAAAAATATTAAAACAACCCCATCTATAGCTAATTTTGGAGTTACTTTAAAGATATATAAAAAAGTACAAGAAAAGAACTATTCAACGTTAAAGCCATGCTCACGTCTGAACAACTTAAATAATTACATTAAGAAATAAAACTAAAGCTCGAACTCGTACGCAATTAAATTAAAAGATATTATAATCAAAAACGGTTAAAAAAATCAATTTTTTCAGAAAAAAAAGGGTTTATTTAACTATTAAAAATATCCAAACAAGACGTACGAATTAAACACTTAACTTCAAATACATGAACCCTTATAAAATTACTAAGAAAGTCTTAAAAAATAACTACCAGTTAAAACTATTACCCAAAGTTAAATTTTATCTAATTTTTAATATATTTTTACTCGAATTAACGATAAACATTATTAAGATATATGATAAATAAAACGATACGGAAATAAAAAAACAAATAGTTATATAAGGCGAAAAGAATCCTTAATAAAAAAATTAATAAAGTTACCAAATATCTAATTAAATAAAAAACTTACCTAAACTCCGAAAACACTTAAAAGCCCGCGAAAAATTTCCATTAACAACGGCGTTAAATAAATAAAATTCCTAATCAAAATTAAGAAAGAAACTAGAAAAAAAGAATTAATTTAAGTCCTTAATAGCTAACTAAGCTTTTAAACGATAACGTTCGATTTTTAAAAGTTTCGCATTTTCTTAATCGTTTAATTTATCTAAAGTTTATAAACCCCGGTTAACCATTTTAACACCTTTTTTACGAAAGAGTTTTTATTAAATACGTAAACGGTCTAACGGGAATAAAACCTCGTTTAAACGGCGCGAAATAACCTTTAGTTCTTTTCGAATATTCCGTAAACTTTTACGAATAATACACTTTTTATTCTTTAAACGATCTGTTTTATTATTGATATTTTTTTTAAAAAATTCCCTAACCCATTATAATAACGCTTTTTAGGTACATAAGCCTCGTAACGGATTACACCTTCAGTTATTACATATTTCTCGTTAGCGTAAAAGTAAAATATATAAGATATAACTTTAAAACCGGAAATAATTACGAAACGAACTAATACCTTACGTTCTTCTTTTCGGTTACGCTATTTACAAACTTTAAAACACAATCAAATATAATAAAAAATAAACTTATCAAGTAACAAGGAAATTTTCGAAACGAAAATTTTTTAAAAAAAAGAGGATCGTATTACGGCATAACTAATAAGGCCTTAGGAAACGGTTTTTAGACGGGCCGAAACAAGACTTAAATAGGTTAGGTTACGTAATATAATTTCGAAAAACCCTAAAAAAAACGTAAAGAAACGTATGTAATTAAATAATATAACTTTAAAGGGTTTAAAAAATAAAGAAGTTACGAAAGAATATATACGTTTATTATTTCGTAATTAGATAGCGACAGCTTGTAATATAACTTCGTTACCCAAAACATTCTTAGTATTACGAAACGTAACCAATTCATCTTTAATTACCCTAGATTCCCACAGTACTCCTACTAACATAAACCCGTACGTTTAAGTTTAATAGTTAGTTAACTAGCCTAGCCGTTATAATAAGTTATAATAAATATTTAGGCGCGTTTAAAAACAGCTCTTAAATAAAATAGACTTTTTAAAAATTTTATCATATATGAAAAAGTTTTTCCTTATATTTTTTATTATTCCGAATTCGTTCGCGTTATATTTATTCCGGGAATATATTTTCCGTATTTTTAGTAACTCTCTTTAAACGCTGATAATTAATAACCCGGTTGTTAATAGTTTTCATTTCGTAATAATGTTAAAAAAATCGCGTTACTTATTTCCTTTTCAGCCATTCGCGGTTACTAAATTTAATACAAACACATTACGCATACGTACGAAATCGGGAATAAAAACAAGCGTATCCGAATTAACCTTTAATTATAACCTATTTAGCTAAATAACTTTTTAAGATTTTAAGTATCTTCTGGCGATTGTTGTTACCCTGTTTCCGGGTCCGTATACTTTTAATTTTACGACGAAAATAAATGTGTTCGAGTTGATATAACTTAAAGGCAGTTTAAATAAACCTTGTATTTGCGATTTTGTTAATCGCTTTCGTGACACCCAATTTAGCAGCAGGTCCTATATCGTTAGAATCGCCTGATTTTAGAGATTAAGAAGGTATACTTTGTTTTTCGAGAAGGCGTTGTTTGATGGAGATATATATAATTGAAGTTAGAGTCAGTGCGTTAGCTGTCTCGAATATTCGATGGGGCGTTGAGGGGGTGGTGCGTTGACCGGGTGTTTGACTTATTTGGGCAAAAAAAGAATGATACCGACATATGAAATCAATCAGGGCTAAGGACTATTAACGTGAATTTCTATGGTCATCGATCTCTATTCTTATTGTCTTACAGGATAATCAGCTCATTCAGCTCACCTTTTTCCTTTTTTACCTTCAATTCATCGTTGACGAAGTCACTAAATGTCCTGCCTGTGCTTTGATTTTGTCTCCCTGTCGACATCGCGGCACCCGAACCTACTCTTTCGAATACCGGCGTCTTCGAGTGGCCCGGCTCTTGAGCCGTCAGGGGCTTGACAAGAACGACAAAAAGCGCGAATGGGGTGCCATCAAATAGGAGTAAGCACCCCATGACCACAGCTGTCACATCTGTTTCTCCCGCGTCTGCGGACGGCAATTGCCCTTTGCCCGCTATCTTGTAAGGCTCCGCATCCCAAGACGGATAGAGGTACATCATAATGTCGTCCGCCTTGATCCACATGATATCTTTGCTGGCTTCGTCATCGGGAATTCGGTAGGGCTTGAAAGTGATGGCCCTTAAGCAGAGCCAGCCTCCCGAGACCTGCCCGAATATGTGCTCCGGCGACTGCGGCTCGACATGCGCCCCCTTGACCGTAGCCAGTTCTATCGGGACCTCTTCCCACCGAATGGGTCCGTCCAGCGCTGCCCATGACCATGTCGGGGCCCGATACTCTGGCGGACGAGCCCCCGCACCAAGGCCATCATCGAGGCTCCAGCACAACTGGTCGACGCTGTCTTCCCGCAACCAAATACCTGCCAAATAGCAACGGGGCTTCATAGGCGACATCTCCATCTCATGGCCAACCTTTTCTTGCTCGCTGGACCAGGCAAAGTGAGCTGCCATGCCAGCCATGGCCGGCAACTTGTCGCTCGGAACTGTGAGGCTGCGGTTCGAATACAAAGAACACAGCCGCTGCCAGCGGTGCTTAAAAAGATATGAGTCGAGGAAGTGGCTGTACATGGCCGGCTCGCCCGCCTTGACGGCATTGTACATGTCTCGCCTGTTGTCCTCGGAGAATATCTCTCTCTCGCACTCAAGGTAGATCTGTGTGCGTGTAAAGTGTAACATACGGACAGATAGGAACCGCTCTTGCAGTGCCCAGCCGCGCGCAGAGAGCGGCTCTTTGTCAAACTCTGTCTCGGTTGTGGGGAAAGCCTCATGCCTCAGTGGGGAGGCGTACGCCTGGACCTCGGATGTTATCAAGCCCTCGCCGCTCTCGCTAGTCGTGCGGTAAGGAACGAGCGCAAAGCGAGGCTGTTCTCGTGGGCCGAGGAATCCCTCGGAGCTGTCAGCAGCCCTGGTGGCTGCGAGGGAGACGATTGAGTTCCTGTAGACAGTGTGCATCTTGGCAGACTCCCTCCTCCAGTCCTCCAGGTCATCTTGTCTGATGCAGAGGCTGTCGATCCACAGCCAACGGATGCCCAGAGCGTGGGTCATCCAAACGGCGTCCCTGAATGTTTGCGGGAGGTCAGACGTTTTGACCCCCCTATGGAGCTCCTGATGATTGTCGGAAGTTAGGGTGATTGGTTGCGAGGAACCCCAGCAGTGACTGAGCGCCGCGTACTCGCCGTGCACACCTTCAGAGGTTTCGAGGCTTACCATACTTGCATCTTCGCTGATACGCAGCACCCGAGTCGGCAGCGGCGCAGAGGGCTCCATGGTGGCGTGGACGTGGTCACTCGAGCACTCCTGAACCCATTCCTTGAGCTTCTGCACCACTCGAGGATCCCTGGACGATTCAGTAATCGGTCTTCCAATGACCCTCTCGGCCAGGTCAGTTCCTTCCGGCGATAGTCAGCTTGGCGGACCTTGCTGGGCCAATGCATATTATTAAGACTGTAAGTAAGAAACTTACCCTCCTCGACGCGGAACTCGATAGCAGCCATGAGCACGCCCTCTCTTCGTTTCATGTTGTACTTAGGATTGATGCCTACGACTTTGAACCCCGAACCGCGACCTCGGGGGCCACCTCTGCCACAGATCCAGAACTCGTACCCTGACTCAGGATAGTCATACCCCTTTTCCCGAGCTCGCGCAGTGGCATCAAGGACCTGCTGCACCGACTCGAGCACGAGGCTGCAGACATGGCACGATGCTGCCGCAGTGGCTAGGGACTGTATATGCTTGTGATATAGTGTGAGCATGCGGTCGAGGTTGGAGATGTCGATATCGTCGTCTCGGCCGTCTCGGACCGAGTAAAAGTAGATGTCATGGCCGCGCGGGTATCCTTCGGAGACGCTAAAATACCCGCTCGTATCAGACTTGGAGGTGGCAGCAAAGTCGAAGGAGCGACAGACCCCGCACAGCGCCGCCATTGGGCTTCGAGGTAAGACACCTTAACAATTACTGGACAATCGGGCAAAGATAGAAGCTGGGGATTCGATATGGAAATCTGAATTAACGCTTGCATAAGCTTTAGAATGGACGGACGCCCAGGCTACTGGTTCTAATTCAGTTGTGCTATTCGCATATTAGTTTTTTAATAGAAACTGACAATTACTTTTCCTACACCTGCCACCGGCCCGGCAGACTTTTGACGGCCTGTTTAATGCGCTTTTCAATCCGCTAAGAAACGTGCAATTGCTCTAATTGCCTTTATTGCAACAAGTGCTGAATTATTACGAAAAGGTAATTAAATTGACATTATAATAACACTCTTTAATATTATAATAACTATAGCCGCCAGATAACTTAGTAAAGTTATTACTGTTTTAAATTGCTTTCCAAGGTTTAAAAGTTATAATTTTTCTTTAATAACCCGCCGGGGATTTATTTACCGCCTCGGTGTTAGAGCCTGACCGCTAAAGGCTTGAAAAACGGTTGGGACAAGACTCGGATATATTTAACTAAGACAGAAACGATTACGTAATACAGATAAGTCGAACGGGGTTAATTCGACCACGTTAAACCAGTGGACGAATATGGTTTATTTAACTATATTCGATTATTAGTTTAAAATAAAAATATATATATTCGTTATCGTAATAGCTTATGACATAATTTCGTTACTTAAGATACTTTAAATATTACGAAAAGTAATTAAGTTATTTTTTAATAGTTTAAATTGTTACTGTACTTCTATTAATATAAATACGTACGTTTACGTTTTATAATTAGTTTATTAACTTCACCGTTATACGTTGTAGATTTTTTAATTATTAATAAAAGTAGATTTTAAGTAATACTTTTAGATTAAAATCTCAGCTTTAAAAAGTATAAGGTTGATCTCTTACGGCTTCAAAAGAAAGTACCTTTGGTTAAATTAATATTCCGCGTATTAAAAATCTAAAATTTTAACCGTATAACTGGAATTTTTTTAAAGCTTTTTAACTTATGTATAAGTGTACCTTCATTTTAAGCTTTTAATAAACTCGTAAATTAACTTCTCGCGGTAGCTTTTTTTAACAGGAAATGTCCTAAATTAATTTAAACCCGCGTTAAGAAATACTTAGACAATACTAAAGGCAAGTCAAAAAAGGAATTAATAAAACTTTTTAAAGTTGTGTTAACTTCGAGAAAAATTCAGAGCTAATTTTAAAAATCCGAATAAGAAACGTATTATAGTAAAATAATTTTTTGAACTCTAATAAAAGAGATTAATATCGAATTATGTTGCTATTTGTAAGAACCTTATGTCAAGGGTTAAATTGTTATAATATGATATGCTAATCCAGATATAAAGTTAAAAGAGAGAATCCGGAGGTAGACGAGCTAACTAGTTACATATAGACCTGCCAAAGCTTCTAGCCCTTGGCGTACTATATAACTCCTAATACCTTAGAGTGAAAGCCGAATAAACTAATAGTTAAAAAGATAATATAATTAATAAATTTTATAAAATATTAAAAAATGACGTGAAAACAAGATTCTAAAGTTGTTATAATTTATTATATTTAATAAGTATATTATACAAGCTGTAAAAAGTAATAATCGATGATTCGAACGGTGATAAAAACTATAAAGATAATGTAAACTCAAAATAAAACCTACAAATACAAAGTTACGGTATTTAGTAAATATTAAAACGTTACGAGGAAGTAATAGTTTTTATAGACCGGAATTAAACTTTATAAAAATTGGTATTACTTAAAACGAGATATAAGTTAAGTTTAATATTTTAATATTTTAAAAGTATAAGATAAAATAGTATAAAATAAAAAATCGAGAAAGCTTCGATTAAAGAAGGATTAAATTCAATATTACGAGATTATTCAAAGATTATAAGAACGGTATAACATTATGATAGCATCTTTTTAATTATTAATTAATGTACGAAATTTTATTATTCGTTATCTTATTACGAACTACCAAATATTAAATAAATAGTTTTTTAAGAAATATGTTTTTAAAATACAGACTATTATACCAAATTATTTTAAATAAAAATCATTTACCTTTAAATTTTCGTAAAACTTAATCTTATGAATTAACTTCAATTTTAAATTTTAATATTCTCTACTTATATATTAATAAATAAATAAAATGTTATAATAAAATATTAAAAGTTTACTTCCAGTATTAAGTTAATTATAAGAAAAATAATTAAGTTATAAAGTTATTAATAATTTAAAAAACTTATAATATTAACTATTATAATAATATTAAGATACTTTCGTTAACGCCTAGCTTTAAATTCATGATAAATACTTTTAAAAGAAATATAAAAAATGATTTTTTTTAATATTTAAACTACTTTAACGTTATAATAGTTTTAGTAATTATATACTAATATTCGTTACGTTAATTTTAAAACAAAGTTTATAGTTATTATTAACATATTACATAAAAATATTTCAGAATTAAACAAAACCGATTAAAATATTTACGTATTTCAATAATGCTGAAATAATTCTGAAATAATATTTAAACCGTAATATAATATTAAGACAAGATATATATTTCGTTTACCGCTTAATAATTAGCGTACTTAACTTATATTAGACGGAACTTTTACGGTACTGTACCAGTATGTAGGAGATATATATAAAATAATTAAAAAAAGTTCAAAACTATATTTTATCCCAGAATTGCCGGGTTAAAAGAGGTACAAAAAATCGATTAATAGTTAATAACTTAAGGATTAAGTATAGAAAAAACGGGGCAAAACGTTATAACGCGAGTATTTAATAAAAAACGAAAACGGAGTTTTAAATTAAAAATATTAAAGAATAAATTAGGTGAATAAACAAAGGATTAATTAAGAGAATATATATATTTAATATTTCTTATAGCGTTAAGTTTTTGCTATTTTTTATAATAGAACGAAAACGTTCTTTATTATAATAAAAAAGGCTTAAAATAGAGCAGAATAATACGCCTGCATTCGGATTCGGCTTATTAGTTAATCCGGATTTTACATATATATTAGAACGTTTTTTTCGCTATAGGTTTAACCTTAGAACATTACCACTTATCGCGCCTTTAAATCTATCAGTTATAGGTTTAACACTATAAATATACTTGTTTACTTTTTCAATTAATCCTTACTCGGATAGTGATATACTTAGAAAACCCGTATTGATTAGGACTAAATCTTTTCGACCCAATTCAGTAGCCCTCGTCGAGGGCTGTATTTGGATACCGAGTATACTTTTATACTATTATAATCGATTAAAAAAATAAATCTTTAATACAATTTCTACGTTTAAACTATTGATTTTTTTTAAATAATTTCGTAAATATCATAGATTTAAAGGTGCATTTAATATTATTATATATCACTTATTAAAGGCTCCATAACGATATTTAGCTGCATGTTAATAATCTTTTAGTTATTACGATATACTACTTTACACCCTTATATATTTAATATTAATTATTTAGAACGCTTTTAAGAAATCTTTAATACGTAATAAACATTTAAAACGTTTTAATAAAAAGAGTTTAATACGAGGTTAATATTTTTAAGTTAACAACGGGAAAACCTTATTAAAAAGGTTTAACGCGGGGCTTGATTAAACTAGCTCCGTATTAAGCTATTTTAAAACGTTTGAAATTGTTATTGCGTACAGCAAACAATTTCGAAATCATTTATTATGCTAAATTTTAAATATAAAAAGTTTTAAAATAATATATCGTAATAACTAAAAGGTTATTAACGTGCAACTATATATTAGTATAAAGCCCTTAACGAAAGTTATATAATAATACCAGATGCATCTTTATACCTATTATATTTACGTAGCTATTTAAAAATATTAATAATTTTAACATAAAATTATATCAAAAGGTTAATTTCTTATTGAATATAATAGCTACAAAGGTATACCCGGTATACAAATATAGCTTTCAGCGAGGGCTACATAATTATACCTGGCTGTACGTTTTGAATCTTTAATTGTTAAGATATGTCGCTTTAAATACTCGATATAGTCAAAGTTAGCAGTTGTGTTGAAAAAAGGTATGTGATGCAGTGGCTAAGTAGGGCCCCCACACTTTGATTCGAAATGAGAGTACTTAGCCATCTACAGCCGCCTACTGTTGTTTCGAATCAGAGTGTCCTAGCCCCACTTAGCTTTTGAATCACACATCCTTTTTTATATGGGGCCCTTCAAAACGCATGTAATCCTTTAACAACAACATAATCGCAGTTATAATAACAGCAAATAAAGCTTTCGCGATTATTTTTATACGTAATTTTTTTATTAATAACTTTTTTAACTTCGCTTTTTACTTTACGTTCCGTATTACGAAAACCCGGCCAACCTAACCAAATCTCTTTTAAACCACCTAGCCGTACGCGTTTTTTTTAAAACTAATCCAAATTAACGAAACTGTAAACGAATATTTCGAAATATTTTTACGGGTTAAACTTACGATAACTTTAAAAAGGATTCGTAAGCCGTTTACGAAAGTAATTAACGTTATCGAAAAACGTCAAATTACTTTCTTTAATACCCGGGATAATAATATTTATAAAATAACTATTAATAAACAATTAATTTTTATAAAAACCGTTCCGAAAAATAAATAAATAAATAAACGGCGGATAATTATTCCTAAAATTAAAAACCTTAAAAGATTCGAAATTAAAGTTATTACGGATATAAAAAGGAATACGAAAAACGCTTTTAAAATTACAAATAACGAACTTTCAAAAAATAAAACCATTCTAACCGAATCTTTTAAAATTACCTCCGAAATTACTTCCAAAGCTATTGTAAAAATTGCTTTTAAAATTACTTCCGAAATTACCCCTGCCGAAAACGAAACCGATTTAAAATATACCGATCGTAAAAATACTTTAGTTAAAACCTTTTAATCGAAACTCTTAAATATACATACGTAATTTTTTAATATTATTAAAATTACTATTAATGATAAACCCCTGAAAAAAATAACTTAACAAAATACGAAATGTTATTTAAATTTTTTTTCGTAATAACTTAAATGATATATTAATAATTATTATACGATAATATTTAAAAACGATTCGTTTAATTTTATTAACTAACGCGTTATTAATTATATTAACGAAAAACTATAGGACAAATACAAATATAACTTTCAGCGTACGTTCGTTTAAATTAAAAAACTTACGTAACACCGCGAACTTAGTTACGAAACTATATTACAACTTTTTAAAATATTATTATACGGTCTTTTCAAATTTAATAAACTTATTAAAATTATTATTAATATCGCGAAACGTAATAATAAAAAAGTCGTTTTTTAAACTTTATATATAACTTCAACTTTTAATTAAAAAAACTCAATTTTAACCCGATCTTTTTTTCAAACTTAAAACCTTTCTAACATAACGCTAAAGTTTATCGCTTCGGGATAATTATATTTTACAATAATCAGCCTACGTTAACGATAATCCCTTTATTAAGACTCCCCGAAACTGTAATACTATAAACGTTATAAGCGTTACAAAAACACTTATACTTATAACCCTTCCCCCTAAAAACCCTCTCCCAGCAACCCTTACAACAGGTCGAAAACCTATTACGAAATACTTATCTATACCTACTTCCGGTATGCAGGCCGAATTCGATAAAAACTTATAAATCCGTAAAACCTTATTAAATACGCTTACATATAAAAAAAATAAAAGTTACCCTAATTATAAAAACGTTAATTTTTAAATATATTAAGTTAAAAACGGCATTCGTTACCATAATATAACACCCCGATAATTCGCACGTTAATATAATGATATTAACCGATTTAACGCTATATATAAAAGGCTTTCTATCGGGTTATATAACAAGCTTTATAAAAAAAAACCGTAGTTAACGGGGGATTCGAAAACGTTAAAAAATAACGCAAAACAGGCCAACCTTTAAAAACGGCGGAATAATAGCAGCAATAATAATATAAATATTATACATAATCACTTCGAAAAAAAATTAAATATAATAATTAATAAGCTTCAAACTAACAAATAACAGCTTTTAACGAGATATATTACATAATAAAATTACCTAATTATTCGAACTTTTTAAAATTTTTCAAATCCGACAATTACGGCAAACGAATATAACAATTAACAATAACTACCTCCTATACTATACCTTTTAACGCAAACGAATAACGACTTTTTCGACTTACTTATTTGTAATTCTTCGTTTCCTATCTCCAAAAATATAAATACCGAATAATCATTTCGAAACATATGCAAAAAATTCGCAACAACTTATAACAATAACATAAAAAAAATTAAATATTTATATAACGCCTTACGAAATAATAACATTATTCTTTAACAAATACGCTATTTTCCTAATAAATAATTTATATCCTAAAAAATTAAATAAAAAGTTTTTAAACTTTTTAAATTATATGTTAATTCGTATATACGAAACGCGCTTAAATTTGAAAACGCTTTCTAAAACCTTAAAATACTATCCTATTTACAATCAAATAAATTATTCCGCAAAAATAATAATTAATATTAGGTATTTTTTTCCCTTATTATATATGTACTTTAAAAGCTTAAGATTTTAATAACGGAATTAATAAATTCCTAAATAATAACATTATAATACAAAAAAAAACCTATTTTTAACTAATATTTTTAATTAATAATATACCTAAAACCCCTTATATATTAACATTTCGTTAATAGTTTAACTTTCCCGTAAATACTCTAAACCCTTAACCTTTTTTTTACGCTTACATACGCTGCGAAGTAATTATCTAAAACTCGCCGTCGATACCGCCTTAAAGTTTCGGGTTATTAAAATAAAAACTACGATAAACGGTATAATTAATACCTTAAAACAATACTACCTAAAAAAATAAAATTTAAAAAAATACGGATACAAATATTTAACACGAAAAAATTTTTAACAACCGTTTAACAGGTTGCTTTTTTATTATATATATATTAATTAATCAAATCCTAACCTACCCGCGCGCTCTTAAAAAAACTCTTAATTTCTTCCTTCCGTTACCTAACCTATTCGTAATAATTTACAAAAAATAACCCGAATCGTTTATCATTAAGAAAATCATCAAACGAATATTTAATGTAATAATAGATATAAACTTTAAAATCTTTAAAAAACGTTTTAATAAAATTAAAATCAAATAAATATGGGAAAAAAATATTAAAACTTTAATTCAACTTCCTCGCATATCGTATATATCTCGTCCGAATAATAAAAACTAACGTTATCCATTACTAATACGGAACGTAACCTAAAAAACGAATTTATTAACGGTAATACCTTTTCCTTTAACCATAAAATAAAACTTTCGCGATTAACAAACCTTTAATATATAAAAATATCTAATAACCCGTTAACTATAATCGCTAGCAATATATTAAAATAACGGCTTCGTTTTAAAAATTACCGTACGAAAAAAATAAAACTTTTAAATACCTAACCGTAACAACGATTAATATTACGCTTATTAACACCCGATTCGTTTACGAAAACAAACATATCAAAAAAAATATTCAACAACGGCGTAAAAATACCATATCCGTTACCCCGAATCCGCTTACGCAGTTTTAATCTTTAGCTTCTTATTACCCTAATTAATAACCTTTAAATATTTCGATATCATAAAAATAACTACGTATATATCGCAATAATCAGTAAGGAACTATTACATTTCGTCGAAATATAAATCAAATTTATAATTTAATTCCTTTAACAATTTCTATATAATTAATATTAATTAATGAAAATAACGCGCAATAAAATAATACGTAATAATATATAATACTTATGTTAAACGCCTAAAGAAATAACTTTAATACTCCCTTATAATAATAATCCACTCCGTTAATAAAAAACCGCCCGTTAACCCTATATTAAGCTCGGCATCGTTTAATTGTACGTATATCAACATCGAATATAACAGCTAAATTATTGTTAGGAAAGCCAATCTCGGTTATACAAGCTAGTAAGTTATATTTCTATACGGCTGTAAGGCGTTTGCCATATTTAGCTTTCGAATCAGGGCTAATTAACGTTTCAACTGTTTCGAAATATCGTATATCATGCGAATCGTCCATTAAAACAGCTTCAACGCGTTATTATTATGTTGCTATCGAAGGGACACACGCGTTATGAAGGGGCCCATACAAAAAAAGGTGTGTGATTCAAAAGCTAAGTGGGGCTAGGACACTCTGATTCGAAATGACAGTAGTCAGACTCGGCGCCAAAGAGCTTGGCATTCGACGGTACGGAAAACCAGAGCCAGCCGACCTTACCGTTGATGAATTACGCAAGTGGTTTCCGCGTGGAAACGGGATGAGTGAAATCACAGGGGAGCCGCTCAATGCCGCAGCCCCAGTTTTTCTCGGCGTCCGTAGGCAAAAACAAGGCCGGATCCATTCGGCAGCGAGCATTAAGCGCCCGGCCTCGAGCCGTCCCGTAACCGTTCTTTAAGTGTCTGTGCTATTGCCTCTAACTCCCAATTAAATGCCTTGATGGACGATAAGCTGAAAGCAAAAGGTGCTGGACGCCTAAAGCACAGCACAGATATAACGTAGCGTAGCTAATTGAATTAAAAAGCGTGACGGAAACCATTAAGCCCGGAGAAATCGTCAACACCGACGCCAGAATGACCCAGGCTGTTCCGGTACATCCACAGCGCTTACATGCTTTATTATTCTAGGGGCCGAGGCTCAGGGCGGCGCGTCCGACCTAAGAAACTACCAGTCCCCTGCTGTAAATGATACTACCTAACAAAAATATTCTAAGATGGCAGATATATCTTCGGGTCTGCCTATGGCAACTTTGTTCGTTAACCAAGAGTATGCCTAACCCCTTGAAGGCGTCCTGCCATGTCAGATCCAGCCATATTCCTAAAAGCTCGCGGCCAGAGTTATAGCTACAAGCACGTCATCAAGCCTTTGCCCGTAGTATTTTAGCTTTCTAAGCCTTGCTTACAGCGCTTATGATTCTTTTAGCCCTGTAAGGAGTTGTGGTTAAATATGTTAATGTTTCAAGGGGGGATAACAAGCCTTCGCAAATGATGGATCTAGCTTATTCTCAGAATGCCAGGGATCCGCTCAGGGTCTAGTTTAAGCAAAAATACTATATATCACGATTTTGGCCCGTTTCTTAGGTCCATCGTAAAAGCTACCCTGCCATCCTTGTTTAAACAAGGCGTACTTATTAAGGTTGGAAACCTAAGCTTTAATAAGTCTTGTAGAATGTAATAACAATCCAGTCGTATTAAGGCTTAAGCGGCATGTTTCGCCAGTTTGGTCAAAACTTAACGGGCGGCATATGAACCGGCCGAGGATTGGGATTTAAGGTTAGTCCGTAAGGCACTACCGAAACACTAGCTATCTTTCTAGGTCTAACCTTTATTCTTGGCAGCCCGTTCTCTATTGAATCAGGCCTTTAAAGAGTGACATGGTCTCCTACCGCCTTACAACTGACCCGATACGTCTAGAACCCCCCCTTGGATGACGAGAGACTTGGGTCGAAAAAATGGTCTGGTAAGTTCTGTTGGGCTTCGTACACCTAAATAAGGTTCACGCGCCTTATAGTTGATACCGTTTAAGAGTCTGGTAGGTTTCTATCCCTCGAAAGGGGTGCTCTACATAGCCAGGAAGTCCGGAAAGGGAGGCCGCCGATAAGGGCGTCGCTTAACATGATACCGGGATCTTAATATGGTCTAGCCGTAGGCGGCGTGCTTAAGTATGGCCGAGCGTAAAGGGGTAACAACAGGTTGTAAAGACTTTATGCTTAGGTAACTTAATATATGAAATACAGGGCAGGCTTTTCTTCTATTTCCGTCCCAGCAAGAGGCAGTGGATCCTAGCAAAATTCAACCTTAGCTCTTTCTTGGGTTCTGATAAAAGATTGGGCGCTCGAACGTGTTAGTTCAAGCAGTATATGGCTATATATGTATTCCTACACTCTTGGTGCCATCTCTGATATCCTGTTCACTGTCACGCAATGCAGCCCTCCGGCTTCCCGTGGGCAATTTCAATAAGCCCTAAACTTGGGTTTCGTCCCTAGGCGCTGTCTGCTTCTGGCCTCGGAAACGCCGATAACCGGTGCTAATAATAACGTTCCAATAATCGGCGTGTGCATCCCCTTTAAAACACTAACATATCCAATCATAACAACATATAAAATCAAAATAAAAAGAATCATAAGTGGACTTAACCTAAACCTCTAACCTAAGGATCTGATTTAAGCGGCGATGCTGAATAGGAGACGGTCATCAACAAGGTTACTTGGCAAGGGTAGGGAGGCACGGTAAAAGCTATCCTACAATGAGGCTAATAAAACAAATCCTGGTGCCAAGCCCAGAGGCGGAATAACAGCAAGCAGAATTTTTAAAAGGGTTCCTCATATATGCTAAAACTAATAAAACTACAATTACGCGAGGCGTCCCTCCATAAACAAACAGGCGCTTAGGAGTTCCTTACATGGAACCCCTTATGGAGCTTATGAACTATCGCATAAGGATACTGAGTCCCTTGCCAGGAAGCTTCTATCCTAGCACTGGATTTACCCTTAGGGCAAGTAGAGCTTACTCCCGGTTTCGTAGGTTGATTGGATATACGCCATTGACGCCTCGAAGCTGACAAGGGGCAACTCGATCTGGTAAGGGAAGCCCTCAAAAACAGGCAAAAATCAACCCGAATGCTATTCCTTAACTGTTAAAACACCCTACTGCGCCCATATAAAGGATCTCTAATTCTCTCTTACCAATCGCAACGTTGCAAAAAGAACCGCATTATGCGGAAGGATCTTGAGGATTTGGTCGACAAGATAATATCGGGCCGTACCACCTTCGATATCGCTTTCTCTCAGTTGTTTCTCCATGTATTGAAATGGTGCGGGGTGCAGGGAGCCAGCAAATGGCGCGGCTGATCAGTGGTCCGCGCCGCATATGTATTTCTAGAGTTCAGTCTCGCTAGGCGCAACCCTAAGCAAGCGAGTGAGACATATACCACGGATTACCGTCGCGGTCTCAACACCGACTTCTAATACAATTACGTTGCCTCCATATCTCGCTGATTCTATCCCTAACCTTGACGACGAGATATTATCCTTTCTAATCAGGACCAAATCTCTTCTGTATGATAGACAAGGGGCCTCAGATACTCCCGGATGGTCAGACCTGCCGAGCCAGTCACGGCCTCATCAAGGTAATTGCATAGACCGTCCTGGGTGGCTAAGACAAGGCAGACATCAAAGGGAGGCCAACTAGACCGTTCGCCCTACTTAAGGAGGTCCCGCACTTCTCACAATCTCTCAATCTTCCCTTACCTTCCGGCAAAACTCTCGACATGGCTCAGTCCTTGCTGTTCTTCCGAATGCCGTTCGAGCTTCGTATGGAGATCTAGGAACTGGTTGCAACTGCCCCTAGAGTT
Organism: Monosporascus sp. GIB2; assembly: GCA_004155935.1. Lineage (NCBI taxonomy): Eukaryota > Fungi > Ascomycota > Sordariomycetes > Xylariales > Monosporascus > Monosporascus sp. GIB2. Next base: position 78,838 of record QJNV01000177.1, read on the forward strand.
ATCGATATCTGTATTAAAAACAGCGCTGTTACCGGGTATACGGAACCTCACCCATTACATTACGTATATCGCGATAATCGTTCAATTCTTTTGCAATAAGTCAACCCCCCCACCAACGAGCCACCCCATCAACGCGCCACCCAATTTTGAAGCCATCGCCACCATAACCATCCACTTCAAATAATAATAACTTAATAACAACTTAATTAATTAATCCCAAACTAACCGGAGCATATAATAATATAATCCGTTTCTTCCTAATTTTTTTTCCCCGTTTTTAAAAATTTTATTTTTTTATTACTTTTGCTAAATTACAATAAAACGTTCTTTCGTAAAAACCCCAAACCTTACTTTTACCTTTTTAACCGAAATTATCCTTACGAAATTTTTATTTAATTCGGGTTATATTTTTTTGTACGTTTTACATTTCGCCTTTTTAAAAATTGCAGTTAATTAATTATTATAAATTTCGACGGCGGAAAATTTAACGGTTTTATTATTAAAAATTTTTGCAAACTTACGAAACAAAAAACGTATAATAAAATTTCCGAAAATTAAATCGATTTTTACAAAGGATTTTCCGATCCAAATTAAATTTTTAAATATTTTAAATATTTTAATATCTAAAATAATTATTTAAATAAAAAAATTAAGACGTAATAAGGTAAAAATCGATTTTACGATAAATACATCCGCCGTTTTCCTTTTTTTCCTAACGTATTTATTATTTAATATTTTCGCTTTATTAATAAAATGCAAACTTATTATTTCTTAACTTTTTATAATATATCTCGAAATTATTATAATTTTTTTCTACGTTTTCGAAATCGCTTAAAAAAAATCGGTTTTATTTATAATTTCAAAAACCCGCTTATAATAACGTTCGCGAAATTAATAATAGAATTTCCGTTTTAAAGTAACAAGTATACTTACATTAAAAAAAAAATTTAAAAAACGTAAAAAAGCAAACAAAATATAAATTTTATTTTAAAAATATATTTACATAAACTTTTCGGTAATATAATTATTATGGCCGTCGATTACTAATAATTTCCATTCGTTAAAATTTTCAGGTTTAATATTAAGGATAAAAATTTCGCGAAATTATTTTAACCCGATTTCGGTATTCGTTAACCGTTTTTTACAATAATAAAATACCAATTTTCGTATATTTTATTATTAAAATTTAAAAAATTATTATTATTATATGTTAATACCGTTAAAAATTACGAAAACTAATAACGAACGTCTGTTAATATTAATATACGCGATTATAATAATTTATTTTTATTTAAACGCGTCTTTTAAAAAAATACGTTTTTTAAAAATTTTTCTAAAAACGAAAACGTTTTCCCTTATACCTTTTATTACTTTTATTTCGTTTATATTAAATCGATTCCCTTACTTAATAACTTTAACTTCTGGCCAAACGAAACGTTCGAATAAAATATTAATAAAAATCGAAAAAATATTATATAAACCTTTAAAATTAATTACCGTACTTTTAAAAATTTTAATTGTAAAATAACGACATAAAAATCGAATGACTTAACTTTTTCCTAAATATTCGGGGTTATCGTTATTAATTAAAAGGCGTTATACGTATAAACGAAAACGGAAATAAAATAATGCATAACTTAATTAACCTTATATAATAATTTAATAAATTTAATTTTTTTAAAATTCGTAATACTTTTTAACGAACCTTATTAACCTTTTTTTTATCGGCATACCTTTAATACGGCGTATTATATACGGTTTATTAACCTAATATTTTTTAAAAGTTAAACGTAAAAACCTTTTACGTTTTACTTCGTTAATCGCCTACGCCGCGCGGAATTAAGCTAAAAGTTATATATTGTTCGAAAACGCAGATTTTAATAAATAAGAAGATAATTTTTTCAATTTTTTAAAACGTTATTAAAAAGGTTTTTATACGGAAAGAAATTAATAAGTAGATCGACATGCACGCGCATGTGGGGTGGCGCGTTGATAGGGTGGCTCGTTAGTGGGGGGGTTGACTTAAAATTAACGACAAACTTCAAATTAAAAATAATAAAGCACAGCTTACTGTCAATTTCGTCCGCGATTTCTTTTTCATTAATTAAAGGGGATGATAACTGGCCTAAACGGACTTCTCCGAGCGGACACCCTCCCCGAGCGTGGGAGCCTTTCCACAACACGATGTTGGTGGACCTGCAGAACAACCGATACAAGGCAGCCGCTCGGGCTACAGCGCAAAAAGTTTGCATACTCGATTCCGTTCTCTGGTCCCGTGAATACACTGCCCCCACCAGAATACCCTCCGGTACTCTTGAACGACAACCTCATCCACGACGATGTAGCGAACCCGGCACAACCCGATAACCTCTAAGATTTTAATTCCCGGAAGACTCTTCCCACTTCTCCACTGACGCCTTGCTCCGACTATGTCTGCACCAGTCACACCTGGGGTCAGTGGCGGACCCGGTCAGAGTTGGACATCCCAGGCGTTCCCTGGTGGGTCCCGCAAAACAGTCGTTGGGATGTTCGAGACTTGCCCTACCAACTAGGTCGACTGAACATCGGATGCGTCTGGATCGATCTGTTCTGCATTCCTCATAATGGAAGCGGCGATATTCCAGCATTGCAAAGGGGAGTGGGGGGTTCCCGGGGAGTCTGTATGCTTCCGATTGGGTTGCAAAACCGCCCGTTACGGCCGCCCGGCTGTGTCCAAGCATAGGTCGTATGTTATCATGTTTTCTTTCCGACCGTGATCCATGTGCGGGTGGGAACAGAACGACTCGTTAACTTCGACATTCATTAGAAGCTCAGCTCAATCAGGTACCACAAGATCGCTCCTCCATATACAAAGAAATCCACTTCGAATCGAGGAAAGAGGCAAAGTTCCTTTCAGGTCTCTCAGGAGACTGCATAGCCAAAGCCTCCCTCATACGACATTCAGTTCATAGAGGTGCTGCTCAATACAACTAAGCTCCCCATCCATTACACCGTACAGGAATGCCTCCCCAACAAGACGCCAACCACTCGGGCTCGTCTTGCGAAATATGTATGGCACGTGTGCCCCAACGGGTAACCATATCTCATCATGTACATTGGTCTCCAGTGGACACAACCCAACATGGCCGTAACCAGTCACGCACGGCCGCGCGTCCCACATGTCCTTCATATTGCTCATATACGAGGCCCAGAGACCGCGTATGCTTGTCAGGAATGTTGTTGCTTGCCCCTTCTCCTGCTGCTGCAAAGACGCCATGAAATGCTTCAGCTCCAAGTACTCATTGTACGAGCGGGTGGTTGCTCGGGCGGTTATGCCGAGCGGGTTGACCTCCTTGTCGCCGATGGGGATCCGCCACGGCCCCTCGCCGCGCTGCTGGTCGGTGTAGACCCTGATACTAACGCTCTGTGAGAGGAACTGCTCTACTTCCTGGAGTAGCAACTGTGCCGCGGCGTAGTCGAATTCCTTCTCCCAGTGTGGTGTCCACGCGGATCCAAGCTGGGACACTGTTCCGAGGAACATTGCCTTGAGTCTGAGAGTCGCTGCTAGGGGCGGCGTAATCAATACAGTCGGAGCTGCATCGATACGTGGCATGTTTCTTGAAGCGTGATAAATCCCATCTTCAAAACACTGGCCCCAGGCCGCAACGATTGGTCTGTTCCAGTCTGGCACCCAAGACGGCAGTGCGGGGTCCCGGTCGACTTTAGAGTAAGGTTCGGTCCTTAAATAACCGACTCTGCAAAGTCCAAGGATGTCCAAACGACCTGCCCGAATAAGTGCACCTGCTACTTGGGTATAGACGTGCTGATAAGTGACGTGATCACTGTAGTCTGGTTGGATTCCGAGCTCTTGACTGTCTCTGGCAACGCCGAGGAAAGCATACACCTTGTCCTTGGGCACCGAAGCTTCGAGCGGGCCATCCGACGTCAAGGTGAATGCATTCACCAGCATCTGCATCAACGTCAACCCGGCCCCGGATCGGACCTTTCTGCGAGTCCCAAGGGTGGTCGCAGCACGAGGGCTGATCACGAACTGCTGCTTGTTGATGACTCTTCGAAACGCACCGCCTATCATCGGAAGGTTCCTCCGTAGGGCCTTGCCAGCACCAATGAGCTTGGAGACTCCCGAGGCGGCCAAGGGTGCCAGCTCGTTGGCGAACCAGAGCACGCAGAAGAAAAAGGCCGCGATAAAGACGTCCCCGGAAACGGCCCTGTGTCCACACATGAATCTGTACTGGGTGGCGAGAGACAGCTCCTGGACGATCCACGCCCTTCGGAACCATGGTCGATAAGAGAAGTCCACTAGGGCGGTCATGGGAAACTGCCGACTTTTTCTGATCGTGTCCATGAGCCGTTCAAGTGCATTCCTGATATGAGATTTTTGAAAGTCAACGTTAGGCCAGACCTTTACGTCGTTAGGCCCCAAATTCCAGATCCCAGCACGGATCGCCTGGGCGCCCACGTCCTCCATCTGCGAGAGGAGGTTGTCCGTCTCCGGGGTGCCCTCTTGAAGCCATATGATGGTCTCTTGTGCCGAGCGGTAGACGGTTCCCATCTGAGCCACCTGCGCACTTTTCTCGCTGTCGTCGACCTGGTTGATACATATCGCGTCGATCCATATCGGCAGCAAAATCTTATCTTGCAGATGAAGGAGAGCGCTCTCCAGGTTCCTCCCGACGGCGAACGGACAGCCATTAACGTACACTAGCTTCTTTTCCTGGTCTGGTGGGCCCCAGACATAGGAGAGGGCCAAATAGCTGGGTCGGAGTCCAGACTCTGGCGACAGAGCCGCAATTCTCAATTCCAGGTTCAAATAGGGGCTGTTGCTAGCTGTACGAGGAAGGATCGTGAGAAGGCGAATGTATCCTGCCGGCAGCTGGCTCGGGTAAATTGAGAGCTGGCTCGGGGAGATTGAGAGTTGGCTCGGATAGATTGAGAGCTGGCTCGGGTAGATTGAGTGCGAGGTTGTAGCCATGTTGTCGCTCCTGATCTCTCATACTCTCTGTCGCTCGCGCAACCAAGTCTGCAACACGATATCTGTCCGATTAGCACTAATCTGAAGCAGGCTGATATATCCGAGTGCGACCGCGATTTTGAAGAATGAGTGTGCTGGCCGACTCATTCAGCTGCGGCTGATTCCCGAGCCGACAACATGCATATCCCTGCAGCATTCTGCCATTTTCTATACGCGAGTGATGTAACAGATTCTAGGCCGTCCGCGAAAGGACATGATGCTCCCATGTGAACAGAAGTGCCATAGCTGACGTGACGGTACGTCGACCGCATTCTCTAACGTACTGGTGCTGACGCGGCAGTGTTTTTGAGGTGTCACCGACGCCCGCTATCAATGCGATTTTGCATATGAGGATACTGGCGTCCAGTTAATGGCGACTGTGGCGCACAATGTAGCCAATTTTATTTTTTTTGGGCACAAGCCAAGACATTGCTCAAGTAGGTATTTATGAGTACCTAGCATTAGGTGATGGATCGCAGGTTTGCCCCAACCGACAGAATGCGATGAGTACTGCGACGCAATAGCCGCATTTCTCATCACACTACTGGAGGCTACACATGCAGTAGCCTAACCTTGCCACTTCCCTAGGTATTGAGTCTTGAGGAGCGGTGGACAATGGCACAGATAATCAAAGTCTGGCGGCAGAGCCGAGAAAGAGGGTGCTAAGAGTGAATAATTCCTCCAGGCATTATCATCCCGCTTACCCCGGATGTCTCTGTATGTCTTCGAGTTGACCGTCTTCACATATCAGCATGCTCAGGCAAGGGTTCTTGTCGAATCGAATCTCCCAGCATCAATCATCTCATCTACCAAATAATGGAGCAAACGCAGCCCTGGATTACCTCGGGCGTGGGCCTAGATATTAACCCTTTAGGACTACCAGATCCTACATACGCTGGTAGTAACACCTTTCCCAAACCGTCTTCTCTTTAAACTGCGTTTCGTTAATTCGAAATTATTTTAGCTATTTAATTAGATTAGCTGCCGACCCTTTATTCTCCGCTAACATTGTATAAGACCCAACAGAGCTAATTAATATCTTTTGGCCTAATAGACCTTTACCTTTGATGTTGTTGGGATTCGGTGTGTTGGCGCACACCTGATTGGTTGGCCCCTGCAACGCTTACCCTAACGCGTCTGCGCTCGAACCCACACACCTACACTTTTAGTTAGTTTTCCCATATACGTATTGGCTGGACCTGATCCTTGCAAGACATCACAGTAATACAGATCATCAGAATACCAATAACATTCAGAAAAGCTTGGGGATTCTTCAGTTGTAAATATAATGTTTTATTTGTTTTAATATATTTACGGGTTTTGATGGAGATCCGTATTTGTTGCTAGGTCTGTTGATTAGGTGAGGTCCGAGGTTAGTAGTTACCGGCTCTGAGTGTCGACGGCCAACTAACGGCGACGACTCACTAGTAGTTCATGATAGGGGTACGGCGAACAAGCTCCACCAGTATCTATTGGTTGCACTACATTTGAATGTACTGATCTCCTTACAATGCATATATACAGTTGGGGTATCATCTAATCTATCTTTCCGGTCGGCGGCGCCGTATGTGCCGCTCCTTTAGGGCCAGACTGTTTCCTATCCGCGTCTATCGCAACAACACTCATATCAGCCCTAACGCGGAATTCTTTACCTCTCCACTTGACCGTGGTGCCGAGCAGGACGGCCCACGTCCACACGGGGAGGGCCAGACACTCCCTCCCTAACCACGCGAGAAACCACTGACCGAACGGACGCTTCTCCGCGCCGCCACGCAGCGAGCCCCGGGCGAAGGGCGGCGTATCCTCGTCGACCTCGATGCTCTGCCCTGCATGCAACTTGATGAACACGCGACGATCCACCAGCATCCAGAGCGTGACGCCGCATAGCCAACAGAGCCAGAGGGCGGACCATGTCTGCGGGAGACCGAGCGTCTCGTGAAACCAAGGGACCGTGGTAAGCCCGAAGGAAATGTAGAAGCAGCAGACCAACGACTCGACGCCGTGTTCGACCAGGGTCGCGAGGAGGACGGTCCACTTCCTGGCACGCAGCCACCGCACGCGGCGCGCTACGTAGGCAGGCAGGGACATGCCGGCCATCGGCTGCACCGCTAGATCGCCCCATACCAAACCGTGGTTCGCAAATCCGGGGAAGTCGGACCGCCAGAGGAGTTCCCCGATGATGTGATCCTCGCACATGAACGACGAGAAGTGATCGATGCCCTTGGGAAGCGGGGCTGCTCTTCCGCTCAGGAGAGGGTTACGCTCGGCGTCGGTCACCTGGTCCAGATGCGACTTGCGGAACATATTGCTCTTCCCCACGATGCAGGGTGCTATGCAAACGGTATTGATAGCACCGTAGAACTTAGCGTGGGTGGTGGCCATGAACATCTCTTCCAGACGGCCTCCGCCGTGGACCCAAGAGCGCGACCAGATGGACGAAGGTACGTCGACCATCCCCTGGGTGTCAGAGCCGCCGGTAACAGACATCCCCGACAGAAGGGACTGCCCCTCGGAATTGGTACGGCTCATGGAGGAGACGGTATCCACTACCAACGGGAGCTGATGGACGAACTTGAAAGGCTTCCTCTTCGTCCCGTCCGGACCATAACCGTAAAGCCTGTCGATCATGCGCCCGGCCACGCCTTTGCCGACCCATACGTTGCAGTCGATGATCCATACGATGTCGCCCTTCGCTTCCCTGTATGCGCGGCTCATATTTCGGATCTTGGGATTAGGGCCGACGTTGTCCGCATCGCCGCCATCGCCGTACAGGAACGGGTCTTCGGCCTCGACGTAGACTTTGGCGTCGAAACCCGGGAAGTCATCGACAAGCCGCCGCAGGGTAGGGTATGCCGGGTCTTCCTTGGACGACACGCAGAAGTAGACGGTCAGCTTCTCCCTGGGATACTGCTGGTGGAAGGTGGAGGCGAGGCATTCGTATAGGCCGGGTTCTAGTCCCTTGGCGGGGCGGATGACGGTGATATGGGGAACCTCATCCTCGGGCAAGTCCGGCGAGACGGGGCTCTTGGGAGTCGAGGAGAAGGACCGGAAACTATGAGTCAGAGTCAGTTTACAGACCAAGAACTGCGCCAACAAGTAGAGAAGTAGATAGGCGTGTAACATACATCTGATAGATTCCAATGCATTGGACCGAGACGACAACGAGCCCCCATACAAGCGCCAGATAGGCCAGCGCTTCGACGACAGGGACCATCAGTATAACCACGGCTGTCTTTGACTTATCCGCACCAGATCGAGGTCGCCAAAAACGAGATGGAGAGAGAAACTTGTCACCACCGTCGTCCAACGTAACAAAGGGCCATGAAAAGGGAGAGGGAGAGCCCTTATTGATACGGACAGAGGAGCAGTCCCGACGTCCTGGGAAACGGCTAAATATAAGCCCGGAGGAAGAGAGACTGGAACTTATAATTAAGAGCAGACTCCAGGATGTGTACCGTACAATCTTAATCGGCCAATGTGGAGCGAGGGCCTCAGCTTAGGAGGGACTGAAAGGGGATTTTCGACATTGACATCGTCATCTAATCCCAGATTCTTAAAGGCCCAACAAAGTCCGAGGGGCCCAATTATATCAAAGACTATAGGCGATAACACTGTGGCGTTTATTAGGCGGGCGTCGTTTAGATTTAACGCGATTTGACGTGATGATGATAACCCGCCGGATTTGTTGATCTTTTTTTTTGGTCAGGGGTTTTACGACAGGGTACGAAGTACGAAAAGGGCTACCGCGAATTTCTTCGTACCATGGGGATGTTTTTCCCAGCCAGGTCCACTAGGTTCAAGAATCGACGAATCACTTCTCTGAGTGCTTTATGTACTGTAACCAGAAGAGACCAGTATCGCATTCAAAGAGATTTTGAGCCCAGGTACAAGCATGTATGGACTTATATATGCACATGCCCTCCATCTTGTATGTAGCAGGATTACTCCAATCCAATTTCCGCTATGACTGTCCCTACGTACTGCTACGGAAGTCGGGGGGCCGGGTTTACCTCGTGCACCATTTACCGTTTGCCGCTTACCGCTTACTGCTTTCATAACCCTACTGTACTGTGAGATCTGAGGTACGAGTACCTAGGTACATCCTTGTCCCGGCCTTGCGCTTACATTGTAAGGCATCAGAGTCGCCGTGTACGTAAGTACCAATGCGAAGTGCTTCGTACAGATCGGTTCCAACACCGATTGGGTATGATCGGTTCCACAGCTATCCCCACTGCCCCTCCGTCCGCCGGCAACCCGGAGTCAATAGATCTTCCGGAGCTAGCGAATTTTCCTCTCACAACCTTTTTTGCAGACACCTCTTGATTGTGCCGTAGCTTATGCCTACACCTAAGCGTACTCCCTGTTCAGGTCATTTTACCTGAGAGTATAGCTCGAGGTTCGTCGAGCTTGCTTCTTGTTAGACACGCCGGATGGCCTGGTTAACTGGTCTGTTAGAATACCCTTCAATCCCGTGAGTCTTTCATCGTTTGCCTTTCCTTCTCCCCAGATTTGCACGACTCCGAGGGTTACAGGCAGAGCTGCCTTCTACCCTCCGAGTTAGATCGTGGTGATGACAGACTTTATTCGGAGCTTAGAGATGAAATACTCTCGATGAGTGTCCAATTATAGACTACAACGGTATCTGAGCGATCGCAAACTTGTCATTAATTTTTGCTGGAGCATTCCCGAGCTCTTCCAAGCTCGGTTTGGTCGGCTCGTCGACTAACTGTGACCAAAGTAGGCCGGGATGATGTAAAGACACTATGGCAGATTCTACAAACTCATCTACCTTGTTTTCCACACCGCAGCACGATGCATCACGAGGCACGGCCGGAGCGACAGCGGGAGCAGCTTCTAGTTCGAAGATGCAGCTGGGCGTGAAGTCCGAAGCTGTGCGTCATACGACGACTCCGAGGGGACCGTCCATCCACCAGCTCTATGCTCTGCCTGTGCCGATTCGCACATACCCGTTACCCACGTTCTACCCGAGCAATCCCCTGTCGCTCTTCCATGTTCTGTACACATGGTTGGCCCAGGTTGTCTTCCCACCTGTCTCGGAACCCTCGACCGTCCATCAGGGCGTATGGTCCCCGGAAACGAGGTCCGTCCATATAAGGGATGCGAAATCTATACGAGCGCTTTGGGAGCAGGGATTTTTCGGGAAAGGTACCTTCAGCCGAAGCGAGCCAAATTGGTTCAAACGCGAGCAAGCCCGGAGAGGGAAGCGCGCCGACCATGTGGCGGAAGAGTTCACCAACAAGCGCAGGGAAGAGCGCAAGTTGATGAAATGGGACCGCGCGAGAAAAGAGCAGGAGGCGATTGAAAGGACGAAACAGCAAGAGGCCTGGGTCGCTCCCGTTGGTCCCTTGGAACTGCTAGCCTTGCCAAATTCTCTGCAGAATGCATCAGCGCTGGCGAGCGGTGCTGTGACCCCGGCCAATACAGACGGCATCTCATCAGCTGGCGAGGCAGGGTTTGCGCCGTTCCCTCTCCCAGATGGCGATGCCTCACGCCCACAGACGCCGGTAAATGACCTTTCGGCGACATTTTCTAACCCCCTGTCTGAAGACCTCCAAAAGGACGTTAAGAGGAGGAAGAGTGTACGGTTCTGCCCGAGCGTCCAATCCGCGACGTTCTTGTTGTCCGACCCCCCAAGCCCTGCCCCCGGGCTGTTGCCGAACGGTGAGGTCCACGATCATGCTGCTGCCAACGGTAACCCTCTTCTTTCGGGACCTTCGGACGCAGCACTTGCCGCCCTTGTCTCGGGGCAGACTTCGTCCAACGATAGCTCGGAGATAGCTACTACGGACATCGTGGACAAAGAGCACCTTCAGCTTATGCCGGAAGAAGCGTTCTATCTAGTATTCGCGCTTGGTGCTCTGTCCGTCTGCGACCCTGGCTCCCAGACCCCACTCACCGTGCAAGGCCTATTCAAACTTTTCCGACAGAACTCGTACTTCCCGCCACGCATGACGAGGCTGCAGCCGGATGACCCATTCTTGATCCATTATGCGGTGTACCATCATTTTCGCTCCCTTGGCTGGGTCGTGAGGCCCGGTATCAAGTTCGGTGTAGACTGGCTCTTGTACAACCGCGGGCCGGTGTTTTCCCATGCGGAGTTCGCTCTGATTGTGATGCCAGCATACACGGACACCGGGTGGCAGGGCCGACAACCACCACAGAGAGCGTGGCACTGGCTGCACAGCATCAATCGTGTACAGGCCACGGCCCTCAAAACTCTAGTGCTCATTTACGTGGATATACCGCCGCCTTTTGGGGAAGAACTGGACGTGTCGACGATAGTGAAGCGATACAAGATCAGGGAGTTCATCGTCAAGAGATGGTTAAGCAACCGGAACAGGGACTGATCGAGTTCTTGGAGGTTGCATAGGTCTACAGGTAGCATCGCGTAGAGTTGTCGAACACTTGGGTGATGGAAACCGTACAGACATAGGGTCCAGCCTGAGTTAGCTGTAGCAATGGCATAGCTAACTAGACCCCTAGGTGCAGTTGAATGGAAGCCAATGTGATACCCAGTTGAATATCTACTTCGTATATTGTCCTCCTCCAATGTAGATCTAGACCGGCATTTAAAGCCCTGACGAGTACAGGCAGCTCCGATATATACATTCCTAGTACATATACACAAGTTGAAGCTAATCTTGTCCGCCGTGCCTCCGAAGCTTTTAACAAGACCTTGATCCGAGCCAGTATGACTTTATACCAACGCAAAGAGCCAATTCCCAGCGCAACTAACATCTTCATGGGTCCCATGAAACCGGTACCCATCTCATTGTACTTTGTTGACCACCCATGGTTCCCGATGCTCGGCGCGGTTCTTGAGATGGGAGGGCCCTAGCGTTACCGGGGTGCGAGGCACGACAAGCTCGTCGGCGGTGCAGCGCACCCTGACGGTGATGGCGCAGTGGCAGGTATTATTAATGGGAGGCTATGGCCTGGAAGCCCTTTTCTTTGCCTCAGCCTTGGCGCGGCCGCGCCCGAGGCGTCGGCGTTAAGGGGCGCATTACCAACGAGGTCTGTAGGATCATAAATGCGCAAAGAGCAGCACGTGAAAGCGGTAGCAGCTGCTGCTGCAGAGGATTCGTAACGAGACTGCTGTCTGGTTGGAAGTATCGCTATCAACAGTATCATCATGGTTGGTATCGGTGATGTCGTCGAGGTCGGTTATGGATGGTCTATTAGGCACGGGCACATATATACCTCGGCAACGGTGCCGGGGAATAGAGTGGTGGTCAGACTTTGCTTCAGAGCATACTCTAGCAGGTCGCACTTCTCAACTGCGTAGATATTACCGGCAGATGCAACATTACGCCTTGCGACGTCTGACACTGTGCCTCTAGGATTTGTCAGCTCATCAAAATGCCGTTTCTGGGCATGACAAACCTTCTCGTTACGTATTTAAAAGTCTACATTCTCACGTCCATTAACGAGTCAGTCATACTTAAATACTGTTGCTTTTATATATACAGAACGATCGACTAGCCGCCATTTCCCTTGAAACACAAACGAGCAACAACCTAGCAATGGCTTACCCAACAACGGCTGTGCCCAAACCGCCGCCCCCACTCAACATCCCGGTGTCCAACCACATAGTCAAAGTGTCAATAATCGACAACACAACAATTGTGAACTTGCCATTGGGCATCATGGTTAAGCCCGCAGCGCTGGGCGGCCTCACACATGTTACCTGTCCCTCATACAGCTTCCTGATCGAGCACCAGTCAGGCCGCAAGCTGCTCTTCGACCTTGGCGTGCGCAAGGATTGGGAAAGCCAGGCACCATCAGCAGTGAAGCTGATCAAAGATGCAAGATGCGATATCAACGTGGACAAGGACGTGTACGATATCCTGGTAGATAACGGTCACGATCCTAAGGCTGTTGAGGCCATTTTCTGGAGCCGTAAGCAACCTCTCTCTTTGGGACGTGTCGTAGCTCATGCTGACGGTTTAGACTACCATTGGGATCATACAGGCAACCCTGCGCGGTTTCCCAGCTCTACGGCGCTGGTCGTTGGTCCGGGCTTTAAAGGACGATTTCCACCGGCATGGCCTACGGTGGAGGACTCCTTTCTTAAAGAGGAGAGCTGGGAAGGGCGAGAGCTGAAGGAAGTAAGGTTCGATACAGAACTCAAAATCGGGCGATTCAAAGCGGTGGATTGGTTTGGCGATGGCAGCTTTTACTTACTTGATACTCCGGGGCACCTTCTAGGTCATATTTGCGCGCTGGCGAGAACGACGCCGTATAGCTTCATACTTATGGGTGCAGATGCGGCGCACCATGCAGGTGAGATCCGGCCAACTGAGTTTCTCCCGCTGCCTACAAGCGTGTCATTGGACGGGTTGCAGCCAGATTCTGTTTTCCCTGTCCCGTGTCCGGGGGAACTATTACTGCAGCAGATACACCCGAGAAAGAGCGCAACCAAGCCATTCTACCAACCCGCAGATGGCTTCAACGAGGATGAACCTGTGGCGGAACAGTCTCTCGAAGGGGTGATGGAATTTGATGCGCACGAGAACATACTGGTCGTGCTCGCGCACGATACCTCTCTGCGCGAAGTTCTCGGCTTTTTTCCGCAAAATGCGAATGATTGGAAGAAGAAGCTTTGGCATGATAAGGGAAGATGGAGGTTTCTTGCAGACTTTGAGGCAGGGTTGAAATCTGTGGAAGACATGGGCGTGTAGCCGTACCGAGGACAGGGCGCGATATTTAGACAGGGAAAAGGTAGGTAGCCTAGGACTTTTTGGTTAAATTCGCAAGAACTATGTTACGAATTTAACGAGAAACTCTAATCCCGAGTAGCCTGCATACCGTCTCAAGGCAAATATGCAGTTCGAAAAGGAGCTGGTGTCCCCCACCCACATCCTGAATTCTAACTTCCAAAGGGACATAATGTTAGAAATTCAATAACAAAATAACATATAAAATCGGGATTTTTTAAATATGTTGTAAAGCATTTCGTAAATATTTAATAAAGTTTAAAGTTTAAAAATGCTTTATAGAAAAAGCAAAACTTAATAATATATAAAAATATTAATTTAAAATTTAAATAATTAATTAAAAATAAAATATTAAATAAACTTAATAATTATACGCATATACGCAAGAATCAATAAACTTACCTACTTAAAGATATGTAAAGAAAAAAGTTTTATTAAGATATACGCTAATAGAATTTATACACATGTATACTAAATACCTGACTTAATTGAATTTAGTAACGTCAATATACGTATAATGGGGTAACCCTATTAAAAATTTGAGTTTTGTCGTCGTGATCCCTGTGCTGCACCCTAGGCGTTTGGTACTGGGATGTTTAATCTGAGGTGTCTCCACCCGGGTCGAGTCCGTCCGTACTATGACTGTCAATAGCTGTCAATTCGACCGCCATCGCACCGACGAGGTTCCGGCTCCTTTCGCTAGGGCGTTCCATGTCTGGCACCAGGACCGGAATTGATGCCGACTCTGACGCTAAGTAGAGCAGCTCTACTAGAACCGGTAGCGGCGTCAGGAGAAGTAGGCGGATATAGGCACGGGCACGGGGTGCAGCAACAGGTACAGACCTAGCAACATAGCCGATACTCCCTGGGGAGAAAGTCCCCACAATCGCCGTTAACCGTATTGCCACTAGCCATAATGTCTCCGTCGTGGTAATTATCGTGGAAATCGAAACGCTCCTGGGGCAGGGGCTAGAACACTACCCCCATCCTCTGAATTTCCGTGCCATTGCCGGGTTGGTATATGAGCATCATGCGGAAATAGGGTGACTGTGAGGTGTTTCAGCTTGGAGGCGTCCGGTTCCTTATTGGTAGTTGAGGGGTCGGCACGCATCTGTTGGTAAGTCCGAAAAAGGTCGACGACGGAGAACTTGCCATGAAATCGACAAAGGTCTCGCATGCCGCCGGCGACTTCACGATAAGGCAGGGGGTATGCTCACAACCATCCGGTGCGACAAAGCATATGTCTCGGCCACCTCGATGAGGTACTGGTGTCGCTGCTGGGTTCACATAGTAACGAGCGGAGGTTGGTTGGCCAATATCTACCTAGGCAGGCTCTGGCCATAAAAATGCATTATCTTGTCGTGGCCGCCTCTAAAAGCGAGTGATCGGGTACATGTAATGGAATGATCAGGCATCAATCCAAATCTCTATTATGAAATTCCCATAGTTTTAGCTATTGCAGATATAGCCACAGTGTCTCATCCCCTAACCTGCCCTTAATCATGCCCATCCTCCGACTTCTTCTCGCTGGCCGCAGGCAAGTACCTCGCTGAGACAGTGAAGCCCAGCGCCAAGACCGTCAAGATGACCCAGATAAGGTAGCCCCAGACGAACTGGGACCTCACACCTATGGCGAACAAGCTCGCGAACAGCGCTGGCGAAAATGACCGCAGTGCGCTCGTACCTGTCAGTGCCAGCGCGTTGAGGGTACTCAGGCTCTCGGGCGACGGCGAGATGTCGTTCAGCGCAAGCTGGGCGGCCGTGAAGGCCATGCTGACCCCCGGGCCCAGAGAGAGGCAGACGGGAACGAGGACCCAGAAGGTCGTCTGCGCAGCCGGGGTGCCCTGGCGCAAGAGGAAGTTGACGAGCGGCATGACGGCCATGAAGAACGGGTAGGCGACGCCGCAGGCACGCATTACCCCGTTGGTGCCTAGGCGGTGCTGCAGTGGCGGGAAGACGACGAGTAGCCAGATGGCCTGCGAGAGGCCCGTGAGCCCCATGAATAGCGAGATCTGCAGTGGTGAGAAGCCGAGCCCGCCGAGCTCCGGAGGCGTGAACCAGAACACCGGCACCACGGCCGTGTACGCGAACGCGAGCAGCATCACGTGTCCGTAGTTGTAGAGCACAATGGCGACGCCCGAGGTCTTGAGGAGCTCCCACGTCGAATGGGGCTTGGGCTTCGTGGACGTGTCGTCACCTGCTTCATGGTCACCGCCAGTACCGCGACCGTCCCTTTTACGCTTCAGTTCGTCCGGCAGCGTCTCTTCGACGAACAGCGCGCTCGTCACCACGGCCGTCAGCCCAACGCAGCCGACGACGATGCTGGACAGCGCGTAGGGGTACTCCTCGAAGAACCGCACGCCGCCGAACGCCCGGGGGTACTGGCCAGCGGGGTCGGCCAGGGAGCCGCCGATCAGCTGCCCGACGAAGATGCCGAGGTGGCCGGCGAACGCGAACCAGCTGAAGCTTCGGGCCTGGGTCTTGGGCGTGCTGTGCTCGCTGATCATGGTCCGGATCGTGACGATGGTGCCTGCGAAGACGCCGGCGATGCAGCGGAACAGGATCATCTGCCAGACGGACCGCGCGAGTCCAAAAAGCGACGTCGTGATGGACACGCCGACGAGCGAGAACACCAGGACCGGCTTGCGGCCCACGCGGTCGGCGGCGCGGCCCCAGAACATCATGACGATCATCTGGGTGAGGCTGAACAACGACTCGATGAGGCCGCTGTAGAAGCCGACGTCTGTCTTGGGCAGCTGCCCGTTCTCCTGCACCATCTGGTTGATGTAGGGGAAGATGGAGAAGAAGGCTATGGGCTCCACTAGGCGCGCGTAGCACAGCAGGAAAATCTGGCGCTTCGGTAAGGGCTTGTCTTCTTCTTCCGCCGGCTTTGTTGGTGTTGTTGTTGCCGGAAGTAGAGGCGCTGCTGCCGTGGTGGCTTCCGCAACGTCTGGATCTGTCTCCGGTACCACGAGCGATGCCGCCAGGAGCGGCGTCGCCTCGTTTGCCGTGCGGTGCTCACCCTCATGGCTCGTAGCCCGCTTCCGCGAGCCATTGGCCATCGCGAGAAATAGATGTAGCGCTCTCGGGGATAGTGGGCCTGGGATAAAGAGTATTCCACAAGGGAGAAGCGGCAGAACGAAAGCCTGGTGCTCTTTTAAATCTCTCACGTTTCATAGGCACGCAATTGCTGACGAACTCTAAGATGCAGGTTGTTATGCGTAACGTTTAAGTACTTACTGCCTACATAGTAGTTAGATAAGAGCCTGGGCTGCGTATCACGGTGTTCCGGTTGCATCGGTAATCGCCTTTTTAGTGGAGGCGCTTCGCCCGAACTGTTAGGTCTTACAGGGGGTCAACTCCACTGGATCCGAGCCCCTTCAAGGGTTTAGATCCGCCGCAGTGTCTTGGCGTGGACTCCCAGATAAAGCGGACAAAAGCCAACTAGCTTCATCACTGGGAGCCTCAAGACAGCCACATCTCCGGATGTCGAATCCCGACGTTTCTACAGTCAGTCCATAGGCTCAGCAGGTCTATCTAGGGTGCACAACCGCAAAAGCGATATCTCTGAGGTGTTCGAGCTTCTACTTGCCATGACTCTAGTCTCAAAGGTCACCATTTTATGATGCCTTTTCGAGCGCAAACGCGGAAAGATATGCGCTGGAATCCAATTCATACAGACGAACGCTATTCTAGTGCTACATGAAAACCGCGCTGTACTGAACAGCTTCTCCCCTCCTCTGTTTACGGCGCAGTGTTCCCCGTAGAAGAGTGCAATATAGCCGGGTGGCTTCGGCAGATATCGCTGTCTATCAATATTCGAATGTCAACGGAATAGCCCACAAGACCGAACTCAAGCGGTTCCGGAGACCGGGCAATCGTTCTGATCTGGATCATCGTTTCTTTTGGGTTCCCATTCTATCCCGAAGCATCATCTCAATCCAAAGCGTGGTCGCCATTCGAATCGTGGCTCGAATTCGAGGCGTCCGTATAGTTTAAGTGCACCGTCATACTTAGAATGTTGGCAACCCGCGTGAATTGCTTTTCATGCAAATTAGTTCTCAGTACTCACGTAGGCAGGCTACCTGGTCCAACTTACAACACACGGGTGAGTGCTTGCATTACCACCTGTCTAGCATTCTGGAACCGGGCGTTTTCGTCGTCTATCTGGCCCTAGTGCCGCGAAGCGAGAGTAAGTACTTGCTGCGCTTAGAAGAGCTCCAGAGATAATAGGGGATGCCGAGGCCCGCCTGGAAATCCGGAACCCCTAGGATGGTTCGACACCAGGGCTATCTGCCGTTCGGCCTGGCCACAAGTGGGATATAAGAGAGTCTGGAAGCCCACCTGCGTCATGCCAGCCGGGAAGCATTGATCGGGAAAGAGGATACGGTACAACACGTATGCGGAAAACGCTTTCCATGCCTCGTGGACTCTCGCCTCAAGGCTCCGTTGGACTTCGGGCAGCGTATCTTGCTCGACTCTTCGGAATGCCGCCTCGAAACAGTTGGATACGACAAAACTCAAGCACCTGATCCTCTCCTCTGCGAGTAGTTAGCACCCTTGCGCAAACTGCAGTAGTGTACACGGAATGTATGCCGGTCTGGAGACCTACCACGTGTGAAAGGTTGGATCAACCTGGAACCATATATTATTGCAAAATAGGCATGGGTGGTAGCAAAGAAATTCTCGTGAGCCGACATTATAGCGAAGGATGTATGCACGATCTTCCAAGATAGAGGTGAATCAGAGTAAGAGTAACTCGAGCTGACACTGCAAACGGAATGTGGTGCAAGTAGGCTTGTTTACACGGCATAGGAGGACGGATGCTGAGTGGGATATCGAACGCGAAATGGTAAGCGGCGCTGTTAGGGACAGCCACCAAGCAGTCGCCCCTTCTATTTCTACATGGCCGAGTTGCCAACGTCACAGCTGTGATATTCCGCACGAGGAAGTAACTATAGGAGTTAAGGGAAAGTGTCAACCTTATCTGGAAATAGCGACCGTACCATCAGCAAGCCAAGATGACCTCCAAGGGAGCTCAAGACTCCAAGCGTCCTCCTGATGACTTGGGATGACGGAATAGCCACCGAACAAAAGACGTCGTGACAATGTGACTTTGTGGCTTCTCTACGCCATACAGTATGCAAGCCATCCGATCTATTCCATTTCTTGCCCGACTTCAGGTCTTGAAGGCCTGTTAGCTGCGTCAAACGCCATTTCTGCAACAGTATTAGTCTTTGACTAGTCCTATGGGGACAACAAGGCCGATTACTCGGCTGTCCAAAGGCATTATCCCATGGTAGAGGAACGATGCTATTGTCTCCTTCAAAGTCCATGCCAACATATACTTATTAACCGATCAAAGAGATCTAGAGAAGGCACCTTGTAGAGTGGGGCAAGAATCATGCACAAACCCCTAGACGTTCTCTGATGATCCGAACAGAATCTCCAGGCCACTCCCAAGACATCTCAAGGGTTCACAGAGTCTGAGACCCTTCGAACTCCAGTCTCTCGTTACCAGTCATTCGCTTCACCTCCCCAGACACGACAGATACCGATCACACCATGCCTACCTTCATTACGAAGGAGCAGTCCAGCTGCGGCCACGGCCTGGAGATGGTTCACAGGCGAACCGGCAGCGACGGGCTCGTCCTCGCAGAGACGCTACCAGTGCCTCTCCGCTGCCTGAGTTGCATCTGCCAGGAGCTTCTGGACGCTTCGATCGACGGTATGCCGTGCATCCCCGAGGTAGGCCTCGAGGATCTCAAACAGATCTCGCCGCTTTTCGAGGCCGATATCGCGCAGGTCTTTGACTTTGAGAAGAGCGTTGAGAGGAGGTCCGCACAGGGTGGCACGAGCCGCAGCTCAGTGCTCGACCAGATTGATGCCATCGAAAAGATGCTTTCTTAGGCCTCCTACTTCGACGAGCATGGGCTCGGTGGCGGTATTATTGCAGAAGCACAGTAGTCGCACCGCCTTTTCCTCCTTGTACGTCGAGGTTTCCTCAACCCCTGCAGCCTGGGACATAAACCTTTCGACGGTTGCACGGGGAGCCCCTAAGGATATTATGAGGTAAACAAAAGGGTTGGTAATGATTAGTCCCGTAGAGGAGAACCGAAAAGCTTCATATCGAAGCATGGAAGGAATACATAAAAGTTGTAGACTATTAGGGGCCGGTAGATGCGCTCTTGGTGGGAATTATATCTGCAACAAGTAGTCGGCATCCCATTCATCAGTAATGTATGCGAATGACGCTTCCAGTGTACTCAGTTGCGCCAAGCAAAAAACTTTTCATTGCCGTAAAACATAATAGAAGACATGCAACGCAGTCAGGTTATGCTTGATTCTTCACTTAGACGTAGAGATCTGTGTTGCTCACGTATGTTAGGCCTGCGTAAGCATCCCAGTCCTTACGGAAGTTACCACAAAGCATCACAACGTGGTTACACTGTTAGAGGCCAGATCCAGCTAGTGGATCTGTAGAGACTTGTGCATTGAATTACTATGCCGCAGTGAATAGATAAATTGGTATTTGAAGCTCTTTGAGTTCTTACCCCGAGAGTGTATCTTATTCGAGCAATCAGATAATGATCTCTTTCCACTGCCGAGGATCTGTCCGTTCTCTTCGGCCCTAGGTTTGAAGCGGGGAATTAGTAGGGAAATATTTTGTTTCTTCATCGAATCATTTCTTCTTGAACCCCTCGGCACTCTGTCACGGATGGAAGGCCATCGGTGGCAAACCCTAGTACTCGGTCCTGTCGAGTCTCCATGAGGTAAAAGCCTTTTTATCCGTTCATCCACTATTAGGTGTGGCTTTCGAGTATGATAGTGCCTAATTCGCTGCCCTCGAGGTTCAAGGGACCTTGTTAACAATGGAAACAATCGTCCCCGACTGGAAGAGAGGTTGTTGTCCGAATATTCCCACTACCGACGCCGCTGTAAAGGTCAGTCTCTATAAACCCAAGGTATAGCTGATTGTGGTAGGTTTGGGCGATCTCTCGGGGTGTTTTTCGAGTGCTTCTAAGGAGAACTGTTCACGAAATTTGATGCTTTCACTTTCCTGCCAGTTAGGGGGACGCTTTCGCGTCTACGGATAACGACATCGCTGATCGAGAAGTTCGGCTGGCCAGATCTCTTACTACCGGTGAAGTTCTGTTACATCGCCCACTAGCGCTACATCGGTATCTCGAAGTTATCAGATATGAACATGAATATCAATACCTTGCCAGACTCAACCTCGATACGATGCTAGCCAATCTAGTTCGCATCAATCCGACTCGTGCGCAAGGATCATGACATGACATTGTGGCTCTGTGCATTTTCCTGTAATATGCCAGGGGAAAGCCACGAAGACTTATCCCGGCGATACATCGAACACCTCTAGGATGGGAGCGAACTCGCGCGGCATGGCAATAGGAAAGCGAAAAGGTTAAAAAGCAAAGGGGGAGGCAAATCCGAAGGGGCAAAGGAGAAACAGCATCCTTTGCAGCCCACTCCGGAGGACTTTGAGGCCTTGGAGAAGCTCCTCGTCCAGGGTGTTCAATCACTTGAGGCTAGCATCGAGAATAAATAGGCACCGTGGCTAAGTTGAGACATGGGGGGTAAATACCAGGTAGCTGAGAGACTGGACCAAGTGAACTGGCGAGCTCGCGTATACTGCCACCAACCTAAATGCTCTTGGCACGAATGGTTCCATCACTGGTGAACCATTCTTCGTATATGCCCGGCTTATCTATCCGATAGTCCATTGCGGACTGGCTAAGCCGTAACTAACTATTATACAGGATAAGCATGCGACCCATCATGCATCTGATGCCTAGCTTGGCTTCTAGACCAGAGACTGATCAAGATGAAGGAGCCAATGTGCAGTGCTCCTACCAGTATTACCTGAACCCCCCTCTTAGACTTGCTCCAGGAACTAAGATGTGACGATTGAATAGGAAACCGTTGTCACATAACTACGAAGTTGTTAGTATGGAGTGTGTATGCCATGCTGAACTTTAAAGGCTCGCTTTAGAGGAAATGAGGCATCGTAGGCAACTGGGAGGGTAAATGTATATCATATCCGTGGATATCCCCGTGGGTTATAACGGGCCGGTGTAGCAGGACGAGTCAGACCGATTGACAGTTTGCTCCGGGACTAATATTCCGAACCCAAGGGCTTTATTCCATATATCCGGATCCGGCGTGAGTCTGGAGTTAAAAAAATGGTGGCACCATTGATGGACTCGAAGCCCTTGGTTCAAGACGCGCCCGTGGTAAGCAACTCCCTGCATACCTCCAGGCGCCCGTGCGCCTCTTGCAAGATCTCGGAATGCGACTCGGATGCCAGAAGACCAATCGCATCAAGCAGTTCGGGCAGTCCGTCTGAGAGTTGTCTCGAGGTGGCGATGTCAAGCTCGGCGAGCTTCGCAACGCGGGAGAGATACTCGTGGATTCCGCTTGGAGCGGACTTCACGTGCGTAGAAAACAGGCGAGGCGCGTTTGAAGACTGGTCCAGCGCGCAAACAAAGGACCAGATAGACAGGGTAGCGTAGTATACGACCCAGGGCCTGTGCGGGTCGGGATCGTTGCGGCAGGAATACTGAATTCCATGTGCGCTTCCGGCATTCCGATAGCCTGTCCTTCGTTTCTGGCGAGGGTCCACTAAGACTCGATAAAGCAGCCGAAATGCGTGGAGTACGGCATGGCGGGTTGAAAGTTGGGCTCCCCACGCCCTCATTCGGGTGACGACGTTAGCATAGTCTCTCGTAGAGACCTTTCTGCCTAGTAAGCGCGTTGCCTTAGCGAACACTTGGCAGTCGACAATGTCGATGTATAGGCTGATATGTGCAAGATGGTATAAAACAGCCGCACTCTGGATTAACCCGTTCGACCCAGACTGTTGGCTGGACCCGTCGGCCTCGGAGTCGATTGCGCCCATGGCCTGGTCAAAGCTAGACTTCCAGTCATCGAATGCCTTGAGGAGCATCCTACACCACTTCTCCCTTGTATCCGCCGAGTTCGGCGAAGTTTCTAACCACTTGAGGTGCGTTTCGCGATGACGCAGATGCCAGCCCACACTTAGGAGACCACACATGATTATCATTCGACCGAACGAGTGCGTCTTGACTTCTTGCCCATGTATAGCGTTCCTCAAACAATCCAGGAAGGACAACGGCCTAACTCCATACCCTCTAAGATGAGCCTCTTGTTGGCGAAGGATTTCCGGGCTCGGGGCCGACCATAAAGAATCGTCACAAGGCAGAGGCAGACGGATCTCGTGAGACGCCATGTCAGCGGCGTGTCCAAACATAGCGGCGTGAACGATATCCATCATGAACGCGGCGAATACTACTCGATGCATGGCTTCGGTCGCTGCCCATCGCATCCACCAAGTCCGTCTGTCAGTGGTCGCCGGGTGCTCCTCGTCATTCTGTGCGTCAGATGGCGACTCGGAACCGGCTCTGCCTATGAGAGGACTGCCTCGCCGCAGTAAATTCAGAGTAACCTGATGGTAGATGTGTGCTCTCTCGTGTAGCTTCCGTGACGAGTACATCTTCTCATAGAACTCCAGGAGCAGCAACGCCTGTGCGACCCACAAATTCACTGGCGGCGACGCATCCTCAGTATTGAGAATTTCGGACCGGATATCCCATATTATTAAATCGGCTAGGGCTCCACACTCCCTTGACCGCCCGGTGGAATCCTGATTGTAGATCTGAGCGGCGCCTAGCGCGATCATAACCAGGAGGAGGAAGATAGAGCACCGCGTAGGAGAGAACGTCGGTTCGTGAACAATCGGCACGCGTGGAGACACGATGTCCCAGTAGTGCCGCATACAGTTACGGAGAAGGTCGAGGCTTAGACCCGGGATGTCACCGCCGACCTCGGAAAGGACGCTCTCCAAGAGCGGGTCAGGCTTGGTCCGTCTCTGGCTGAAGGACCGCACCCATCCGAGGACTTCCTGACGGCGGAACTCTGGTATCAGGTTATCTGGCGCATCTGACGGTTGCGGTGGGGTCAAATCGGTCTGGGATCTCCCGCTAGTGAGCGATTCCTGGTCGTAATGGAGGTTGTTGTCAAACGGAGACTCTAACCCTCCCTCCTGGAAAAAGCTACCGGCCATGTTAAATTCGCCGAAATTCTGTCGTGAATCGAAAAGCCACGCGGCGAAGTTCCCGTTCGCGTTCCCGCCGTCCGGATCACCGGCAGACGGGACTTGGACACCGGGGTACGGGGCAAAAGTTGATTGAGCATGCATCGTTGTAGGATCACGGCTATAGAAACCAGGTCTGGGATGGACGACATTCACTCCGTCCATTGAAGAGGACATCCAATGTTTATCCCGGGTGATATGACTGTCCACTGCTCCTGTCATCGTGGAGAGGGCAAGCTGCGACGGCGACTCTGATGTCAGCAGGATGGAGGCATTACGCGGTGCACTAATTGTCTGCTGGGTTGAGACGGGCGGCCTCCAATTGGAAGCATTCGCGACATTTAGCGGTGGTGCCACCGATGACCCATTTGCCGGCTGCTCATTAACGTTAGGGGTTATGCTGAAGCTGCTTGCCCGGTTTCTCGGTACATAGGAGGCGGAATGACGTTTCCTGTGTCGCGCCAGCAGGTCCGGACGGACAAACATCTGGTTGCACTCCGGTACATCGCACTTGTAGATCTCCTTGGGCTCATCTATAGGTCAATTAGCATCGTGGTTCATCACCTTATGGGACCCACTATGCGGGCCTGATCTTAAACCATACGATTCAATTGATGTCTCTGAAGATGTTCGGCCCTCGAATATTTCTTGTCGCAACCCGGCCACGTGCAGTGGAACTTCTGGGGCGCGCCTTTACGGCTGGCGCGTTTATAAGGGCCCCCGCCCAACGATGCTGGTTGCTGGGTCGCCATCGAGGCGGCGGCATATCTAGCAACAATGCGTT
Organism: Monosporascus sp. GIB2; assembly: GCA_004155935.1. Lineage (NCBI taxonomy): Eukaryota > Fungi > Ascomycota > Sordariomycetes > Xylariales > Monosporascus > Monosporascus sp. GIB2. The sequence goes on from QJNV01000177.1 coordinate 103,509, forward strand.
CTGTCGGCTGCAACAGGCCGCTACAATGTCAGAAGCGGAGGGACGATGCGGGTTTCCACGAATGCTTTTAGGAATCGGGGGGCAAATGGGATTCCTCACCTCAGCTGAGTTTGTCGGCGAGCGAGGTACCCCATGGGGACGGGTGGAGATCAGTCAATGTTAGCGTGGGGGTTGCCGCTGTACCTATCCTGGTAGCATGGCTGAAGCGTGGCTAAGAGGATATCTTGTATCGAGATGTGGCGCAGACCGACTACTTGCCTACTATATCCCCTGGCAGTCCTAGAGGTTAATGCTGTACGACGAGAAGCCATGTCTCGGCTCCTGTGATATCTGACTGGCTAATATTAAGCGCCGTATGCGCTTCGCCGATGGAAGTCGACTAACCAACCATTAGTGGCGAATCTGGCGATCATCGAGGATAATTGATTGTTCTATTCTCTTTGTGATCTGCAAAACAGATTCGGCGGCCCGCACGGGTGTGACCGAGTCTCAAAGAGCTGTCAAACTGTGTCGCCGCTCTATAGAACAAGGGAGGATTCTGAGAAGCTCTTCTCTTCTTGCCGCACAAAGTCATTCGTTTTCGTTTATAGGCATTTCATTCTTAGCGTTTAGGTCAACATTTAGCACCGTAGACCCCCCAAGGACGCTACCTCGCTACCTTCAACCATGATGAACTACAACAAGCATCATATCGGAAAGGCCAGATAATTCATCGCCTAAACCTCGACCACGTTCAATGCTCCGGAAAGAAGGAATTACTTTAGGGTCAGGTTCGGTTTAGCCCCCTGTATTGCGAATATTCCGATCCATCATAGGTCTGATGACGAAACCGATTGCTGGTCTACGGAATGCCAAACCTAACAACAGAGCGCCTAACTTTGAAATCGCCCAAGAAGAGAATCAAAAACTGATAGACCTGTGGCGTAGAGTGGAAAACTCGCATACCGATATTGTTGGCATCCATATAATCACCGAAGACAACAACCAAAATCGAATCACGGCGATCGGACTATCGGGATGGTCATCTCGCGGTACAGGTCAGATTGAGTCTTTCCATGCAAAAGTTGCGCAAAAAAGCGCGATTGAGCATCCTCCGAACCCATGAGCCGTCGAGAGTTTCCGCTTTGACGAAATGAACATAATTTCCCAACAAGACCTGGGTTTCTGCTTGACTAGTACATCCAACTCATTAACAAACACCAAAGGACAGCGTTGCATTGTGGGCCATAATATATACCATATCATTGCCGTACTCGAAGCATATTGGGAAATTCCGGATGATACAATCACTCTCGACACGGCAGCCATATGGCAATTTCAGAACCAGCAAGTACGACCTCCCTCGTTTGCAGAAACACTGGCAGAAGTACTTGGGCGCAATCATGGGAAATCGTTACTAGACGATGCTGGAAATAGTGCTCGACTAATTTTAGAGCTGCTTTGGATTCAAGGGCGTCAAGTAGAGGAGTATCATTTCAGGTTTGGTAGTGAAGCTAGGGAGCTTCAACGATCCAGGAAAGGCCTAGGAAATAGTTAGCCTCCTGTTTTAGCATCGCTACCTTTTTTGAACATCATCGGTGGCGGATGGCAATGAGAAGCACGAGTTTCAGCTAGTGAACCGGGAGCATATACGGCTCGGTATCTTGTTATAGGTCTTAGTGCCGCATATATTAGATCCGAATTACGACAGTTGGCACCTATAACTTTCCTAGCCCCAATTATTCTCATTCTTCCCGGAAAATAATCTCCACGAGTAACTCTGACTGACCATGAAGGTTTTGCAGCCGTTGGTTGGAGAATCTGAGTGATGGTCCAGTGGATGAACGGTCCGCATCACGGAAAGCACCTTCAAATTCACGCTTCAGTTCCTCGTGGACATGTTATAATGAATGAGCTGGGCCTGAAACCGCATTGACGGAACTATGTGTATTGCCGCCGAACAGATACCTCCATCTGTCCATCTTTGCCAATCGACCAAGTAATTGCATATCGGAATCGGCAAATGTGGTGTGCATCCAGTCATTTGGTTGTATACACAAATCTCAAGGGGCTGACAAAAGCGTGCTAAAGTTGCCGCTCGACACAATCTCATGAGGGATTTGTCCTGAACCAGGGCGTTTTAGAGTCTGTGGATAAAATCGTCCCGGGTGGTACACCTGCTCAAATCTGCGAAATCGATCTATAGCGCCCCAGCCAAGGGCCAGCATAAAGCCCGACGAAGTCGGTAGAGTACATATTGAAGGGATTAAAGTCACTGGCGATGAATGTAGGTGACTCTCAGATGACTTCTGGATTTCTATGAACAAGCTTGTCTCCTTTCGCTCGACGTGTTAGGATACGACTGTTGAAGGAAAGCCGTTGAAGTAGATAGATGAACCCCTTGGAATATGTTATCCCGAACCTTCCGTAGAATCATCCATGTCTGAAAGCGACGACAGATAGTGTTTCCGTTGTGCAAGGGTTTAAGCGAATCATCGAGGCCTCGAAGTTCTCTCGCGCAATTTAGTTCTGCTAAGACATAACCTCCATGCCAGTTCCGTATCAGGGGCAGTTCGATTGATAGCACTAAGTTCTTTATTTCATAGGGAGAACGCTTGATATCGTAATCCCTTACGATTGAGCCACAAGAGGCGAACGCATTTGGAGAGGACGCCAAAGCTCCAGTACAAGGCTCAGCTGCCGCGTCATCCACACCCCAGGCAAGAATACTCTGATCGTCCGACATCTTGATGATCGCTCGCTGAAGCCTCTGGAAAGCGGCACGGCCTTCTCCGTATAACAGAGGTATGTGGATCTTAAAGATCCCGAGCAGGCAATACGCCATGTCTTCCTGTCGGGTTTGTCTGGCGATCAGCTGCCCAAGACATGCGTTGGGCAACGGAATACTGCCAGATTGTTGATCGATCCCGCAAAGCGCCAATGTGTATTCTAGTGGCGTCCGATATCGATCTGGGGAGCTGCTTTCTGTCGCCAAGGGGGTGCCAGTCTTTGCCGAAGAAAACTGCACGGGAGGGCGCTAGGAGCTCCTAGAGCGTCCAGCCACGAGTGAACCAGCGGCTTTTCGCGAGAAGAGAGTGAAATCCACGGTGTAGACTGAGGCGGGGCCGTTCTCTTCCGGATTCTTCTTCGAACCCCCGGCGGTTGAACCGCTGCTTCTAGTAGCTCGTGCGGATCGAATGTCGACATAATCTAGATAGACGTAGCATACTCAAGAGTTCCTGGACTGAACGTTAGTAGTTTGCAGAGTAATATCTTTCTACAGGGGACAATCCGTACTTATACCAAGCGAAAATGCTATTGATAGCCTCGCTCAGCTCCACGGAACTCGTCTTGTCGATACAGTTGGTATCGCACCAAAGCCATTCCAGTTCATCATTGGTAACTTTTTGGCACGCGCCGACGATCTTCCGATAGCCGGATTTCCCTCTAACGGCCTCATCGGCATCGCGACAGACCCACTCCTGGAAAGTTACCTCGTTGGTGCCGTTCCAGACACGGCTGAGGATGGCGTAAGGCGGCGCCCGTTTCGGGAAGACCTCCTCCAGTTCGCCGTTAATAACTTTAATTAGTCGCATAATGTCGAATACGAACACCCTGGAGTCGTCGAATAAACTAACAGCGGCGACGTTATTATCGTTGTCCGAACAATTTGGAAATCGGTCGAAAATATTCTGTGGTTCGTTATCGATGTTGAGTTAGTCTGCGACGACGTCAATATACCGAGGGAAGGTATGAATATACGAAATTGCTTATCCTCCCCGGTAGTGAAACCATTCCTGGACGTCGGTCTCGTCGAGGCCAATGGCTGGGTGTATAGGCGCGCGTCGTGTAAGGATGAGGTGTGTAGAGGTGAGGTGTAGAGTGTGGAGGCGTATAGCGTCAAGGTGTATAGAAACCCGAGTATAGGGGTAGGGTGTATCGCGTCGAAGTGTATAGAAACGTGAGTATAAGGAGTGGGATGCATGGCGCCGAGGCGTACAGCGTCGAGGTGTATCGGAATGAGGTGTATAGGGGATGAGATATATGCAGGCGAGGTATGTAGGCGCGGGGCGTTTGGCAGCGAGATGCGTTAGGCGTGAGACATGCTGGAAAATGATATCGCTGATCGAGGCATGTATGAATCGAATGGAGACAACACAGTTCCCGGTGGCCCAGGTTGTTACTGAATACCAGATTCATGCCTAGTAAACTCGGGCCGAGAGTAGGTAAACGGAATTATCAAAGCCTAGGGTGAGATAGACTAGAAGGGGGTGTCACTGATCGGGGCACATACTAATGGTATTGGGACTTAACGCCTCGAAATTCAGGACTGCTACGGAGCGTTGGTGCCGTGCTTGGAGAATCCGAGTCGGGCGTATGTCTATAGCCCCTGAGGCTTAGACTTGAGACCTGCTTGAAAGAGATATCACTAATAAGGGCATATACCAGCGGAGTGGAGGCAGCTAAGTCGTTAGTGCCAAGTATGTTGTTGAATAGGATGGAGGCCACGGAGTCTTCAGTATCAGTCCTGTTGCTGAACGTTGGTGTTGTGCCTACCGAATGTAAGTTGAGCGCGTGTGGAGACACCACAACCAGGCTTAAGAGTGAGATATGCTGGAACGGTGCCAATGACTAGAGTAGAAGTAGAATAGAGGCAACGTAGTGTATCGAAGAGCTGTAGTGCATAGGCGAGTTGTAATGAAGAGAGCTATCGTGAAGGAGAGCTGTCATGAAGAAGAACTGTCGTAAAGAAGAGCTGTCGTGAAAAAGAATGAAGGCAAAAGTTAGCTGTCTGCTTGACGAAAGTGAGGCTTAAGAACTGGGTGAGAGTCCAGCTATAAGTAGGTAGATGCAGCGCACATTGAGGGTAGTAATTCACCGCACCCGAACGTAAATGTTCGGGCGTATAGTGAATACTCATCGTCACCTTCATGAGCTGGCCCATGAGCCTTGGCCTGTCCATGCCGCGTTTTGTGTTGGGGTGGATCAGTCATGACATCCCACATTGCCGCCATTACAGACTAGTCACCTTATCAGCTTGTTGGTTCTAAGAGTTAACGGCCAAGCCTCAAACTGACGTGTAATTCCCATTATGAGATTCATCCCATGAATAAAAGCGCTCATTTTCATCCTGGTCCAGAGGCCGCCCCTCAAGGTTGGTCCCCTGCCCGCACTGCCCTTGAACCCAATGAATCACTGTGCCTATCACGGTGTTATGCATATGGTTAGAAGCGCCTCTCAACAACAGGAGCTGCTTGCTCCTCGAGTTCGGCCTCGTAGCCACGCGACTGTTGAGTCGTGCATAGTGAGTCAACCTATTCGCAATTATTGTGCAAGGGTGCACCAGTCCATGCTGTTGATAGAGCCCATCACCCATACTCAACGTGAGGACTACCCTGAGGGTCGGTCACGTACCCGTACCCACCTTGCCTTTGGATTGTAATGAATCACTCCTATGTCAAAGCAAACGCATGATACTCCTCACCGTGTTATTTATCCGATCGAAGCTCACCCAACATCTATAAGGGCTTCCTCCTCGACGTTGGCCACGTGCCTACACTGCTGTTGAACAGAAGTGTATCAACCCCTATCTCAAAATGGCGTGTAATGCTTCTTATGGTTATATCGATTTGATTGAGAAAGCGCTTACCCATTATCAACGAACGATCGGAGATATTCCGGGGATCGGTCCAGTTTTTACATTACCTTGACGCCGTAAGGAATTGTTTTCATCTCACAAACAATTGTGCAAACAATAGTATCCTTCATCGTAGGATCCCTCCATATCAAAAAAGCCCCTAATCATTCCCAACATCAAGGACTTCCCCTTAGGGTCTACCCCGTGCTCACGCCGCCATTGACCGTTGCACTGTAGTGACTCAGCTCCCATTAAATAGCAAATACAGCATAGCGCCCCTTAATGTGATAGTTATCCGATCAAGAGGATTACCTCATTATTCCCAACATGAAAGACTGCCGCTCAAGGTCGCTTCATCGACATGTGGCATGATTTCGGCAACGCATGTGTCGGCAGTCAGGGAGATATAGCGGCATTGCTCTAGAAGCAATAATGGTTCCGTTCTTGCACGCGATAGCAATGAGGCCGGCCAGGGTTGAAAGCAACACAATCCATACCACCAGGAACATCCGTGGGATGGGTTGCACACGATCCACTAGGCCCTACTCTCGGGGGTCGCCGTGAACATGGTACATCATTGTTGCACACCACCGTGGAAGCGGTGAACGTCAGAATATCTTCGATTACAGGAATCGGCATGAGGAAAATGTGTAGTTTCTTGCGTCCTGCGCCGCCTGCCGGACTGCGTCTGCCCCTTTTCGACGCCGCTCCGCACCGCCTCTGCACCGCCATACCTGATATCGATAACAACCACAGGCTTTGTATGCGAACGCTACACTCCTCTATCGGTGTCCAAGCGGTGGCCATCACGATAACTCGATCGTGGTGGATTGCAACGAAACCAAGGTCGCGGTGGATGATGTTGCAGTAGACATGGTCCACCCAGGGTGCCAACCGCGCTGGAAGTGGTGGCGTAGCTTTGAACTCTGAGTTGCCCGGCAGTGCTGCTGCCAAGATAGCTAAGTCAGCCGTAACCTAGTGGCTAACGTTAATACCGTTTATTTCGTGTCAAACACGTTCCCTGCATAAACGGGGCCACCCCTTAACGCAAGAGGCGGAGGGTCCGAACCCGAGCAAAGTCAAGGCTCTTTGGCCCGCGTTGCTACCAGCGGTTAGATTATTTCCCGTTACTGCCGTAGACGTGTGTCGGCGATGAGTTCCTGTCAGCGGTCAGGTATTATCTCCGCTGGTGAAGCCGTCAATATCTACGGTGGCAGTAATACTGTGTGTGCAGGTCTTATCATTTTGGCTATCCGAGCCAAAACCTGGGGCGTGTCGTAGTTAGAGATATATAGCGTTAATGCCGTTGAAGCAATGACGGCTCCCTTTTTGAATGGCGATAGAATCGTTTCGACGTGGTGGAGTTATATGTTGGAGAAAATATAAATTTAAATAACGCTTAACCCAAGAATATTTTGCGTACCCGCAAAATGAATATTGAAATAAAAACATACGATGATGCCAGAATCCACATGATAGCGTGGTTAATCCATTCGCTTATCGTCGTGTTCGCTTGAAAATATTTAGGGGAGGCTCGTACGGCAGCGTGGTTTGATCGTGGCATAATAAAAGGGCAAAACGAGCAGGTTTAGGTATATGGAAATATGAGGCGTCAGCCTTATCCGTGCCAATGGTGCCAGCTTGGTTGGGGGTTTCGTAAAGATCAAAAGACTCCTCCCCGTGGCCACATCGCCAGGGCTCGTAGTGACTCGCTTAGCCCCTATCCTAAGCCTGAGCTTTTCACGTAATGCCTCTCATGTGATGGCTATCTATCCGACATTGAACACCACATGGGCGGCATAATCCCCATTCCCAATCTGCGTATCGGGATTTCTTGTAGACATCGCAGATCGCCCGCCTTTCTTTGTTCTAACCCTTGGTTGTCTGCATCAGGATTACCCCTGAATGTGACACGTCCTCGCGAATAACCCGTAGGGGGTAAGGGAAGCCTGTAATAACTGGGGTTAAAATTCATAAACTGGCAAGTTGGAGAGATATCGACGGAGAAGAGGGCCCAAACTCTAGCTTGTGAGTGAATCTTTGTCCTCCAGCCCAAGCGGCGTAGATAGCTCGCTGGGACATAGGGGCTAAAGTGCTATGACCAGCCAAATTACAGATCTGACGCCAAAAGGCAGGATAAAGGAGTGTGGCCGTTTCCTGATAGAGTCTGTGATGGTATTCATATCATATTCATCTTCATCTAAGCTGTCTTAGATACCCATACGCGACCAGCAGCCACACAGTTTGTGACTCCTCACGCAGCTGAAACCCTCTATCTAAGCCTGCCGCGTTGCGCACCTCATTGCATTAATTCGATCCCCCCATCATTCAACGCCCCTTAAAACGCCCACCACATCGTACCCTGAGCTATCATACAGCATCCGGGAGACGTACAGCGATATCCCCTGATTGCGTGATATACCTCACCCAGGGCAAAGACGGATATTGTAACTATCGACCTGTCAGACCTTATTCTTAAATCGACAACATAGATCGGAGTCATGCCATACCTTAGGCTCGGTGATCTTCAGGTAACGGACCTGAATGCCACTCGTCGTGAAGTAGGGGATCTCGAACTTGACCTGGATGGGCCTCTTGGCGCCCTTGCCGGAAGCGAGAGCCCCACCCATGCTGCCGCCGAAGCCGCCCGTCATTCCACCACCGTGCTCATCGTCGCCCCTGACACTCGGGAGACCGAGCTCGGCGCGCATGAGGAACTCTTTTCCACCGCCGAACTGCTTTATCTTCCAGACGATGGCGCTCTGCTCCGGCGCGTAATGTACGCTGCCAATGTTCGTCCGGAACCTCGGCGTGTCGGCGTCGTCGGGCACGGGGACGATGATCTCGACGTTGTTGGCGGTGCTGCGGCGCTTGAACTGGGCCTTGGCCTTGAGCATGTACTCGATGCGAGAGCCGGAGTGGCTCTCGACGAGGCACTCGACCCAGATCAGCGGCTTGACCTGGGTGTTGAGGCGGTAGCTCATGAGCTCGAACTCGCCGTCGGGCGGGATGAAGGAGATGGTGCGGTCGTTCTCGAAGCGCGACAGGCGGACGCACTGGTGGAACTTGACGTCCTCCATCTCGATGGCCTTGCCCCTGGTCGTCCGGCCCGTAGTCTCGAACATGACCTTATCGTTTAGGCCTAGCCGCAGCTCGGGCATGCCGGAGAGGTAGCACTTCATCTTGATGGCGCCCAGGATCTCGGACCGTAACACGTTGCCGTTTGCGGATACTAACAGGTTCAGGCTCTCGACGACGTCCAGGAACACCTCGTTCTTCCTGTATCTTATACCCTCGGACCGCCATGATACGGCGTTCGTGACCGCGATAGGTGGTCGTGCCTGCACCTCCAGCTTGTGCGACTCCTGCGTGATGTACTCTTGTAAGATCTTGGATTCGGTGGTCTGCGGGTAACCGAAGTCCATCATCTCGTCCAGCAGCTCGTATATGATGACAAAGTTGTCGCGTATTGACTCTTCCTCCAGCGCCTTGAAGTATTCTGTGAAGACCTCGACGACCTTATGTAGGAAGAGGAGGATCTCGGCGGCATTGGTGTTGCGCTTTGTTAGGGCGAGGAGGTAGAGGTTATTGTGTCGGATGTATAGATACTACTACCCGTCAGAATGAAGGGAATGGCAGCGGTCAGTGACGGAGAAACATGCATTAATGCCCTCGTGGGAGAAACACGGCGGGACGGCTGAGGATTCTTCCTCGGCCTCGCTCAGGAGGATAGGGAACTTCTCGACCGCCGACATAGGGATGTCACCCCGGTAGTTTCGGGCAAGGAGGGTCTGTCGAAGCGCATGGTCAGCAACCGGACAGTATAAGACAGTACGAAGGCTACGTAGTAGTACCTTGCCCTTGAGGTCGAGGAAGAAGACGGCAGACGCCATTGGGACGATTTAGGAGTGGACTTAGGGGACACTCTCCGGATCGGGTCGGTGAAGAGATGCCGATTGGCACTTAGGCCAGCCAGAGCGCGAGGTCAAGGGTATCTCGTCATATACTAGGCAGATGCAGCTTGGAGTAATTATTCTGTAGTCCGGAGATGCTGGATATCTTGGAAGTAAAAACACGCTGTCGCATTCGAGTAGGTATCGTCGTTCATGGCAGTTTAACTTAAGCTTTGATGCTAAGACACACCCCACATTGCCTATTGGAGACCTACTGTACAGTACGTAGCCCCATTCCAGCCTCACCCTACGCACAGGCCAGCCGCCGCACATGCCACCAGCCACCAGCCACAGGTCTAAATACTAGCCCCCGTTCGTAGCGCCAAAGGTCATGTGATCGGCTTCAATCCACCAGCCCACCCAAGTTTTCACCATGAAATTTTGATAGCTGCTCTTCCTCTTCTTTTCTTTTCTTCAACGCGTCCATTAGACAGTGCAGCTCGTTTTCCCACAACTGGATGCCGGCTTTCTGCTGGCCATTCGATCGTGTAGTCCTTGATGAAGCTGCGATTTCGAGACGCGGAGAAGGATTCAATCTAGATATGGTGCCATAAGAGCTGCCCGAGCATTACTTGTTTGCTGTACTGGCGACATTTCGTTGCTTGGGCGGCGTCAGAGGGACCGCACATTTCACTTTTCTTTTTGTCCATTTGACTGCCAGGGTATGAGAACCGCTGAGCATTCGGGCCACTGGATGATATTTCATTCACGCGCCTCGAAGTCACCTCGCTTTACGCTCTACTATACGGTGGTGGTGAGGTCTAGGCTGGTGTAGATCCGTGTGTGCCCAGGCCCGTTGCATCGTACATGTGCTCGCCTCACCGGTGACACAGAGCCCATCCAGAATCCGTAAGTGCCGACACTTTATGCGGACCGGTGGATGCAATGCCGGCTTACTACTATATTCCGTAAGAGGTTGTTATTTTCCGGTCTTCCCGTGGCATCTCCCCTCTACGTGACTGCCGGTACATGGGTGTTGTCTGGAAGGGGATGAATTCTCCAGCTGTTACTGGTTGCCTAAGTTATGTACTTCGTTATGTCAGCGGTATACGGCCTACGGGTTGCCAGCCGCCTCCATGCGACGGCCTCAACAAAAAGCAACATGTCAGGCGTATCCACTGGAGAGCGGTTCCGATTCAATCTCCGGCTCCCGACTGCATATTTCCCCCTCAGAATTGCAACCCCATATGATATGGCAGGTTTCCGGGCTGTCCCTTGGATCTAGCAGAACGTCTGTTCGTTTATAATAAGGTTAAAATGGTCCCTTTTCTCGATGACTCTGGTTACCTACATACAAAGCAAGTAAAAATCTCAGCATGTGTGGGTCTCTTGGGTGGTCGGCTGCTACAAGTAGGTTATACCGATCTAGTGCGGGTTCTCCAGACGGGGGGAGTGTCCGTCAATTTGGGTTTTGCATGTGATGAAACAACCTAGACAGACGCGGTCAAAGCACTTTAAAGCACGTGCTGGGAGTGGCTACTTGATGCCACTAGCTGTCGTTGCTGGGCCTGCTCGTATCTCTTCCGGCTGCAACTATACGTGTGGGATTTTTCATGTCCCGTGTTATGATAGTGTAGTAGAGAGGCATTCAATGAATTCCCTCAGCAATAGCCTATAAAGTTTTGAACCCGGAGTACAAGAGTTCGGAACAGAGGGCTCGAGTTATTGTTCCAGGGTCGAGGAGGGTGTACTTTCACAAGCCAGCCCTTTCGGGCACTGAGACGGGGACGCTACAGGCACAGGGGACTCTCCAAAAATTGCCTCGGGACCCTGCTGCACTGCACCTGCAGGTGATGTGCCACATGATCATTCAATACATTCAATATAAAGTATCGGTACGAATCTAGCTCTAATCACGGTGGAGTCAAGTTCGGTCCGATGAAGTCAATTCTGTTAGTGACTTATTGAAAACGCCACTTGGATGACGCTATTCGGACATTAACAATGGTGACCTTTCCATCCGGACATCAGATGCAATTCTACGAAAATGCGACTCTCGCGACTCGCAGATTGATGATAATGACATGGTGCCGAAAACCCCTGTATTTCCCCCTCGACGTTCTCTCCCAAGAACCCCCCCAAAAGATCATGATGCTGGGGTACTGGGCGTGACGGTCAAGCCGTGCAAAAGGTTCGAGAGCGGACTTCCAGACTCATTACTAGACTCGTAGTAGTAGAGCTACACTATTGCTTACCCGAGTCGCATCCAACAATCAAAACCCAGGGGATCGGTCGGTTGCCAGCAGATGACCGGTTGGTCACTTAATTCCCCACGCCGCCTTTTTCGCATCTGAGGAAAAAGGAAGGAGAGAGTGTCATCATCACTTTTTCTTTTCCCCATATTCTCTGCCCAGATCATAATTGGTATCCCCTATTCTTTACTATAATCGAAAAGGGCAATCATAATTATATCAGCTCAACCAGAGCCAAGTGATACTCACACAGCTTGCTACGCCCGAAGTGCCTGCGTGCACTCCCCTAACTCGGATACCTCAAGTAGTAAGAAGCTGGGAATCCTCGCGACTCTCGAGATAATAAAGTATCGCATTATCACATGGTCGAACTCGGCACCGGTTCCTGGGCTTCTGCTCCCCGCTGAAAAGTTACCCACCACCGTGTGCGCCAACCGCCCTGTTCCTCGTTTAGTATCTACCAATTGAATCCCCCCCAAACTGTATCTTATTAATCGGAGGGGAGAGTGGCCCTGTGTCGCCCCAATTGTTTGTTCTATTATTGTCCTGTGCGTCCGCAACATCCTGCCGGGATCTGGTCTCGCCCTGTCTTACCCTGCCCACCTCGACTTGACCTCGCTGCCTTTCCGCTTTCCTAGTAGCGGTTACGGATGCCGGGAGTCGGACAGCATCTCATTCTCGACTCGCAGCGCATATGGTCGCGAATATTCAAATCATAGTTGCGATCGCTCGCTAGTTACCTGCGCCCTTCTCAGTCGAGTAACTTTCGGGCTTTGAATGCATCCTGCAAGTCGCATTAGGTATAACTGGTAGCGAACCCAAAAATGGAGCAGAATCACATGTCGACTCCGCCGTTACAACCACCACCGCCGCCTCTTCTCTCGGATCTATCATCATCCCACGAACTGAAGCAGCAAAACAATGCTTTGCCTGTCCTTCACCCGGAACATCGACACTCCTTGACCGGGGAGTCTGCAGCCGACCTACTGGATCGCCTGGATCGCCCGCTTAAGCTTCCGTCGTATCCACCGCCGTCATACGCCCAAACAAACGACCCTGCGGGCTTCAGATTTCCCGATACCCACAAGACGGAACTGCCTCCTATTCAATCCCTGACGGCGCAGCATGATAAGGCTAAGAACAACGCCAGCAGCAATACGCTTCCTTCATTTTCGACCTTAACAGCCTCGTCGGCACCCCTGTACTCGTCTCCCCAGCCGCAACAACCGGCGCCGGCATATTCACCACCGGATCCTCAGCCGGTCAATCATTGGCCCAGTCTCAACCCCTTCACGGCATACTACAATCCGAGTCATGTGCAAAACGGCGAGCCGCCCATGAGGATGGATGTGGACGCAATCAGTAGCAGCGGGACGAGCGCCGCGTCCCCCGATCGCTTCGCCGACGGCCGCGCGAGCAGCGTCAGTCTAGACGACCCGGATGTGCGAATGGCCGCCGAAGCCCTCGGGGACTTGAGAGCAGGTCAGTTAACAATTGGACAATTGAAATCGCCGTCCTTGTCTTGCTGTGCAATCTCTTCATGCGTGGGTCTAAGTCTTCGCTAACGTGCAACTACCCTTTCCAGACTTCGTTTCTTCTCCGCGAAACAAGAGCACCCCTTTACCGCCATCGCCGAGGTCCCAATCGAGCGGAGCCCAGCCGGAGCCGTTACTCTCGTTACTCACCACTTCGCATCCGCTTGTCGCGACAACCATCGAAAGCGCGACGTCTGCTTACATCAACTCCAAGAATTACTCGCCCGTATTTAGATCTGGTGCCGAATGCGTGGAAGGCTATGTGCGGCCTCTCGCGGGCGCGGTCGGCTCCGTAAGTCGGGCAACCGGCGTGGAGGGTGGTGTCCGGTGGTTTTTAGGGGGTGGCAGGAGGCAGAAGTCGCAAAACCCGGACCTCGAATCCGGGGCGACCTCAAACAAGCGGAGGAAGGTCGACAACGGTAGCAATGGAATCAGCGACAAAGTCTTCGAACCTGGGTCCGGAATACAGACGCCAAGGGCATCTCTCGATGGTACCCGCCGCTCCTCATTCGCAAGCACTATCGATACTCTGCCGGCTTACGACGACAATCGATCGCCGCCGTACGCCGAGAACTCGGCGCCGCCGGAAGAGCGACGCCGCAGTGGACCATCGCGTGTGACGATGACGACGTCTGGTCTTAGTGTTGCGATGACCGAGGAAAGCCTTCGCAGTCTTAAATACTGCTTGAGCTGGCTAAAGTGGGCCAATGACCATATCGGTAACGTCGTCATGTCGCTAAAGACCACTATGGACAAGTACGAACGGGCGCAGTCCGAGGCTGGAGGGGAGGACCACCCAATGCAGGGCATGCCATCCTCTTCCGAGGAGGCTGCGGATAGGAATCAACTTGCTGCGAAGATCACGGTGTACAAATCCGACGTCCTGAAAACGCTTCAGGACGTCATCAACACTGTCAGCCGTTACGCGGGCGGGGCTCTTCCGGAGAATGCCCGGGAACTTGTGAGACATCACCTTACGAGCTTGCCGCAGCGTTTCCGGGTCGCCAACGCCCTGGGAAGCCAACAGCAGTCTTCAGGGGCCAGAACCGACGAGGAAGAAGGCCGCGAGAAAGAAACGCGCGAGAGCGCCCAACGTGTTTTGGTGCTGGCCAAGGAGGGCCTCGACATGATGGCCCAGGTCTCGGGCGTCCTGGACGGCACCATCGTCAGTGCCGAAGAGTGGTGCGAGAGGCTAGGCCAGAAGAAGCGCGACCAGCGACAGGAGTTAGCTGCCGGATCGCGACAGCAGTATTCGAGCTCTCCGGCGCCGTCGTCTCTCAGTGATGTAAAAATGGGCTAAAATACGAGTTGGATGATGAAGCCGAGTCTTTGCGAAGGTTGCTCGGCGTTTTCAGGGCAGGGAAAGCGGTAATGAGCGACGGAGGGATATTTTATCGCGGAGTTTGGCTGAGGTGTCCGCAAAATCGGGATTCGGGCTGGGGGGGCTAAAGGCCCGTGCATTTTGGGAAGGACGACGAAAGGATATGAACAGACAAGACCTACCCCAGTGGCCTCAACGGCTCAAAAGAATAACGACCTGTCATACATCATATTCATCACCTATACAGCGCTTCGATGTTAGGTATTGGTCAGCGATACTGCAGGCGGCATTTGCACGCGCGGCAGCATTGCCCATCAAAAGTATTGGTGGGTTTCTCCGCTGCCTAAGCGTCTCCCAGCTTTCCACAAAATAACCTCCGGATGTCGGTAGTTTACATGAACTTCACGTCGTTGTACGAGTTTGATCGGCTTGATTGGGCGGCAGTCGGTATGGTTGCCGGAGCTCTACATATGTATCTACAAAAAGTAGTGTGTTCAATGTTGGGAAGATAGCGTCGCGCTGGAGTTGCTGGAGTTAAGCCTTTATCTATTTGCTTGCATACATGCATGGGTACAATTGCATTACGGTGACATGCACGAGTAAAATAGGTATTAAATCAAGTAGGAACTTCGGAGCGGTATCTGCTTATTCGGGTGACGTGATAGATAAGCTATGTTCCATATAGGAGGCGGAACGCGGAACTTTGAACTAGCTGTCCAGGCTCTGGTGGTAATGGCTGAGTTACCCCTATATAAAGTAGGGGGGTTGAATATTCGTGCCGTAGCCACGAACACCATTGCTTATCTACGGACATGCCCCTTTTCACCTCGGTTATGGCGGTTCACTCCCCACTGAGGACCATTCAGGCTCGAAACTGGAATTGGCCCGTGGACATCGCACTTCAACTCCAGCTTGAAGTGTAAGTCTGGTGTACGAGGCGAGTAATCTTTCAACCCGCGCCCTGCTCTCAGGCTCCTAACGTAATCCCCCAATAGTACACCTTCCATCCATTCAAATTACCCCATCCCAACACCTCCCCTCCCCACTCCCTCACTCACGCAGGCAACCCACTCCAGATAAGCTCACTCAGCGTCTCGTTCGGGCGAATCCACTTCCCGAGCCCGCATCCCACGTCCCCGCGCAGCAACAGATCCGCGACCATGCGGCCGAACACGACGCTGCCCCAGTCGTTGAGGTGGGTGCGGTCGCCCTCCTTCAGGTTGTAGGCGTGCGCGGCGGCCTCGCCGATGGCGTTGACGTAGTCGATGCTGGCCGCGTTGAGGTCCAGGAGCGCCGTGTCCGTGGCCGCCGCCGCCGCGATGGTCGCCAGGCGCTCGTTGCGGAGGCTGTCCTCGACCTGGTGCTCCGAGGCGAAGTTGCGGCGCGTTAGGGAGGTTACCAGGATCTGCGCGGTTGTTAGACGGGGCGTCTCGCCCGGGTACGTAGCAAAGAGAAGATGGGGCGCGGGGAGAGACGGAGGGGGACGGGGCTAAAAGGAGGAAAATCACGTACAGGCGTCCCACCAGCCTCCTTGACCTCCCCCACCAAGCGCTCCAGATTCGCCTGGAACTGTTCCAGGCTGATCCCCTTGTCGGGCTTCTGGTCGTTGTGCCCGAACTGGATAGTCACGTAGACGTCGAAGTCCCCGCGGCCGTCCTCCACGTAGCCCAGCACGGCGTCCCAGTCGCCCCCCTTCACGAACGACACCGTCGTCGCGCCGTTGTGGCCCAGGTTCTTGCCCCACGCCGGCGGCTCCAGGAACGACAGGAACCCGTTCCCCCAGCCGCCGCCGCCGGCCGACTGTACGGCGGTCGTGCTGTCGCCCGCCAGGATGAAGGCCGGCGGGTTGGCTGCCGCGGCTAGGGCCAGGAGGGCCGCGGAGGAGAGGAGGGACTTCATGGTGATTCCCTTCGACTGCTTCTTCCGTAGGCGGACTGGTTATCTCCGGCCGGTCAACTGCCCAACTGGCTGCTGTGCGATGGTGCACCCCCCAGAATCCGACCATGCGTACTTATAGCTTGCGGGATGTCCATCTTGATATAGTCCGTACGATGATATAGCATTAACAACCGGGTATGCGGGTGGCTCCCCATATCCCGACTTTCCCCTCCGCGGATCTCCTGCGTGTCATTTCTCCGCCGCCAATGACACCGCGATATATGCTTGGCGGAGAAATTCCGAGCAGCGCGACTAGCTGATCCGGCTGATCTGCCGCGTGCGGTAGC
>QJNV01000178.1:0-53830 GCA_004155935.1 Monosporascus sp. GIB2
CCCCCCCAATTCTCCCTCCCTCTCCTCCCCGTAGATTCACTACAACCCTGTTACTCTGTTACTTACCTATCCAGCATCACCTCCTCCCTTCGGTAAACACCGGCCACAGGAAATCCGGGGAAGGCGGACTTAAGAAATACCGCCCGTCGCAACCGCCGCCGTCGACGATGCGGGAGAAGCGGCAGTACTCTCTCGCGGGACCGTCTTGACGTCCCTGATATCGCACGTCCTAAGTTCCCTGGGCTCCGAGCCGTCGCTATCGCTCGTCACCTCCGACGACGCCGCGGGTGTGTGGCGGCTGGGGCCGGGAGTCGGAGTGGCGGTCGTCTCCGGGGCCGTCATCGGCACCCCGCGTGGGGTGCTGGTACCGGCGCTAGCGCTGTCGCCGGGCGGCGTCTCGACGTCCTTCACCTCGCGAGTCGTCGTCGGCTTGTGGTCGTAGCCCACGAACGGCAGCCTGGTGGTGGTGCCGGGAGGGCCCGTATCGACGCCACTGCCGCTACCGCTCCACCTGCCGCTTCATCCTTAAGCTGTCTAAATGCTACCCCACTGTATTGCACAGACCACAATTCCCCGGCTACTCTAGATCTAGTTTAGCGTCAGCTATCATTGCATAGCCTTACCTCAGATATTCCAAATATTCGTCCGTCAACTCCGTCTCCCTCCTGCACCTCACTTTTCACGAACAGTTTATTTGCATCCGTAAAGCATCATGAGCGGACTCAGCGAGGCTGGAAGCATTGTCGGGATTGTAGGTGTGGCTGGCCAAGCGATCCAGTCTGCATCGGCACTTTACACTTTTTGTAGAACTTATCGACATGTTGAGTCGGATCTAGAGAGCATTTCAAACGAAGTACAAGGGCTTAACGTTATTCTTTCCCAACTCGAGCGACTGCTCGTTAACTTTTCTGCCACTTCTTGCGCTGCAGTGCCCATCAGGACGGCAGAATGTCAGATTCATGCCTGCAAAACCGACTTGGCAAATTAGTCGCGGAAAATCGAGGGTCTGGACTTGAAGGATGCAAAAGCTACCAAGAAGGTGAAAGAAAAACTCAAGATAGCTGCGGACAGAGGATTCTTCACGTCGATTCAGAATCGAATCTATTCGCACAGAGAGCAACTCACGTTGCTAGTTGCCATGTTGGGAGCGTAAGTGCGCTGCAATTTGCCGTTCAATCCTCAGCTAACAATAACTGCTGACAGAGATATCGGATCTCGAACTCTGCTTAGCTCTAGGCTAGAACTGGACTCTCTCAACGCTTTGAGGGAAGACCAAACAAGTATTCGGGACGAAACTTTCCACCGCCTTGATATGATCAGACGACAACTTAGTGGCGTCTCAGAGGAATCGACGCATATCAGAGACATGCACCGCAAAGTAGATGACATACACAGCTTGTCATTTCATAGGGATGAAGCTAATCAGACGTCTTTGGAATCAATCGATGCACGACTGGAACGAATGGAACGAGAGCTTCGGCAATGTGTTCCGTCTTCACGGGAACGTCGGCATTCAATAAACGGGCCAAGGATTGGGAAAGCAGCTCGTATCAGGTTCCCAGTAAGAGCTCCAAAGGTTGAACCACACCAGACCAACAACCAGACGCCAATTCAGCCTTCAAAAATAAATTCTACAACCCTGTTCCGGATAATCAAGCCAGGGTATCTATTCTATGACGAAGATGGAGAGACAATATTGAACCTCGTCGGCTTGGAAGACGCCAAGTTTGTCAATGCAAACATTAATTCGAAGCTCCAGATAATAGAGCATCTAAAACACCTTCGCCTGATCATCTGGCTCTTGAAGAAGAAGAATTACTTATCCTCCACGGAACGTATTCTGGGAAGAGTCTCCAAGTCTGGCTTTGCTTCACAGGCTTCATTAACATCTAAATGGCTATGCTCGATTTCATCTGAACACCTGATTGACGTCCTTGCAGACCGTGCTGAGACGTTGGATATACTTTTGCCTTGGACTACGAGGAGAGACTGGCTTCAGCATATCTTCGACAACATCGAAGATAGAAAGACGAACGGTGAAACGGTAATGGAGCTGGTTTTGAGCCGCTGGTCATATTTCCCTCTTCCGATGGGAGATTGCGGCGAATACTATTTGAAAGTTCCCCCTTCTCTCGAGATTGATGATTTCTCCCAACATTTGGCTGCCTATGATGCTTCCGACGGCTCTCGCGACGAGCCGCTCCAAGACATAATCAAGGAGCAGTCACCGGCGGATGAGAACCTCAAAGGTCAGATCTACTTTTCATTTGTTGCGGGAAATGTCACTTGTTCTAATTCCCACGCAATTCTCGGGATCCGTTGCTTCCTAAATCGGTTACACACAACTCCAAATACTCCTTGAGAGATGCGGAGGAATTTCCTCGGCTTCAAACCAACGCTTCCACCCCTGCTGATTCTCATACCGATCCGTCTCTGCCCGGGAAAGATGGAATGTGGCAATCTACTGCTCTGGATGGCTCCCGTCAACAAGAAACACACGAACTTTGAATCAAGCTCTTACGCATATTATAGACCCAATGATAAGCAGTCCCAACTCTCCACTTCACAGAGAATTGGCAGTTTCCAGATCATCCACAGAAGCGTCCGCAAGCGAGAGCAAGATATTGCTACGGACGGTAAAATGGTGAAGAAGAATCCACGTTTAAGGCCGCAAACAAGCAGCAACGATGAGGACGTTGCAGAAGCGCCATGGCAACGGATAAGAATGATGTGCCCGTACCAGATGGGCGGGTATAAGGCCATGTCATCGCGCTATGAAGCAATAATAGGTTTGAAGGATAAATTATCAGGTCGAATTCCCGTACACCTGCCCGAGCCGGCG
Organism: Monosporascus sp. GIB2; assembly: GCA_004155935.1. NCBI lineage: Eukaryota > Fungi > Ascomycota > Sordariomycetes > Xylariales > Monosporascus > Monosporascus sp. GIB2. The sequence goes on from QJNV01000178.1 coordinate 2,843, forward strand.
CCCACCGTGCCGCAGTACCAGTCCCGGGTCCCGCGGCGGCCAGACGCCGCGTCCCCGGTCCCCGCTGTCGCGGACGCCGATGGGCGCAACTGTGTCCTCCAGGAAAATACGGTGCGTGCTACCGCCCGCCGACGCCGTGAGGGTGGTGTGGATGACGACGGTGGCGGGCGCAGAGTCCGAGGCGGAGGACGAGACCGCAGTGCTCCAGGCCTCGGAGGCGTAGACGCCGCCCGTGCCGGCGAGGGCCCTGGTGTTGGAGATGTAGGTTGCGGATACGATGTCGCTAGCTGGGATACGTGTCAGTCTCTTGGAGTTGCGGTGCGCTTTCTAGGTCGGCCAATGCAGGATAGGTATCGGTAACTTACTCAGCTGGCCGGCGTTGAGGGGCGTGCTCCATTGGATGCCAGGGAAGGCCGCGAATAGAGCCCCTGAGGCGACGGCGTAGCCGGACATGGGTGTTTCTAGCGTTTCTTCTGAGCTGGCGCGAATAGATCCAGACTACAAGAAAGTCAAGTGTGATATTCGAGCCAGGGAGCTGTCTAGTATATTGAACAGATCGTGGCTATGGTGTTGGAAGATCTATGCGTGGTGTCTGGAATGAGGAGGGCATGAACCTGGAAGCCGAGTCTGGTATTTATAGACTTCCGTGGCTTATCTAGTATTCACTCGAGGGTTGCTGCACATGGAGCTCAGGAACTGGTTATTACCGGATCCAGGTCTCGTTGCATATGTTTGGCGAGCATTCTCTAGGCAGTCGAAGAGTCTAGACGACTTTAGGACTCCGGATGAGCGTTACGCGTACATGACTATTTCAAGATATTCTTGGCCGTCTGATATTTCAGTCTCCCTGGGACAGTGGAAGTCGGAATATGGTAGGGCCATCTGGTACAACTTGATGTCTGTAATTTGGCTTGTTATGCTCGACTAGGCTCTCATAAGGCTGACGAAGAAGATCATGGAAGATCCAACATTATATCCTCGACTTTTGGAGGAGTCAATCAAGATACTGCAATACGGTGGCCGTTTCAAGGTATAGGTTCAGACTCCAGCCGCCGAGACTTTCCAAGACAATATGGCTCTTTTATCTGGAGTCTAAATGAGTCAGCCCTGGGCCATGAAGTGTGATTCACTGGGGAGGTCCTGCAGGGGTATCTGCTTTGTGTATTACACTTACTTAATGCCACTGGAGATAAGAGGTTTAATGGCGGACTGAATCTGAATTACGAACAACTAGCCGAGGCCCTTTGCTGTTAGGATAACTTGTTATTTCGTATTATGACATCACTGGCGGTTAAGGGGATGCCAAATGGGGTGTGGTGTTACCGTTGGGCCTTCTTATGTGATTTGATGATGTAGCAACTGATTATCGGCGTCACGGTTCACCCAATGTCTTCAACCCGTAAAGTCGATGGCACTTAGGGGGCTGTCCACGTGCTAGAAGCCGGCTCGGCAGGCTGGCCCCCAGCAGCCGTCAGGAGCGCAACAGTGTCTGGCATTGAAAAGTATATACGAATTACAAGATTGAAGAAGTAAACCACGTCCAGCGTTTAGTTGAAGATAGTCACGATCGTCGATCCCCGGGGGCATTGAACAATCGGGTGTAAACGCCACCACATGTACTCCATGCGTCAGACCACTGTACCACGGAAAGCTCTCTGTCACCGATAGCCAATGGTTAATGCTCTCCGTTGCGGACGCCACCGTTGCCTGTCTACCAATTGTTCGTACGTCTCGGACTCGGGTTTGCCGGCAGGCCGATGGGCGGCGCAACAGAGGGCTGCGACGACACTCTCCACGGGCGCGGCTCCCTCCACGTGGGCGGTTCATCCTGCCACGGCGGGACGGGGAGCCACTGGCCGTCGGGTTCGATGCTCGGGGCGCGGACGTGCGACTCCGGTCGCAGGTGGACGGGCTCTATGACCGACGGCGCCGCTCCCTGCATGGCCATCGGCTGGTTCGCTCTTGACTCTTCGGGGTCTTCCCGTAGACGCCTCGCCTTCCGCCTCCGGCGCATGAAAAACACGAGGCCTCCTATAGCCAGCACAGCGAAGATGCAAAACACTATTATGCCGGCTATCGCTGCTTGACTGGGTCCCGATCCGGCGTCTATGGGCGCTAGGCCCGAAGGATTACCCGCGACTTCGGCTCCCTTGTTCGCGGGTGGGCTTGGGGGAAGGCCTGTAGCGGAGCCTTCTTCAAGCGCTTCTTCAGGCTCTGCCTCGGCGTCTTCCTCGACAGAACTGACTCCGTCGACATCCGAGGTGGCGCTGCTGACCGAGGATCCCTCGTCACCTTCCTCATCGTCCTCTTCTCCCTCATCTTCTTCTTCCTCTTCACCCTCATCTTCTCCCTCCTCTACCGGCGGTGGTGCCGGAGCCTGCCTAGCCGTCTTAGTCTTAACACCATACCGCCGCAGGAAGTTGTTGAGTGCCTCCTCTGGTAGTACCACTTCCTCCGCAGTGGTGCCTCGGATCCAGGCCGCGGTGCTGACGAAGGTTGCGACCCGCACAGCGCTGATGGTGCTCGGGAATCTCTGATCCATTTCGGCGCTTATTAAAGAATGGAAAGAATATGAGCAGCTAATCGGGCTTGCGCGTGTCCAACCGGGGACAAGTACGTCTGTCGTTGCTGCGATCGACTACCCAGGGACGGAACGCCAGGTTCAGTAGTAGAGCATTGAAGGGCAGTGGCGAAAGAAGAGAAAGGGGCAATAAAAGACCGGTCCGACTGGAGCCGGACATTGGTAGTTCTAATAGAGGGTAAACGACGCCGGACTGAACAAGGAAGGGGTCGTGTGGCCCCCGATTGGCTTGGATCTCTAATTTGCCGAAACCAGATCGGCGTGGATGCAAGCGGCGGCCTTGTCGCAAATAACCGCAAATAAAGCTTAAATTGGGAGATCCTTATCCACTTCAACAAGGAAAGGATACGGGTTTGCATCGGTAACTGGCTCGGGTTCATCTTGGCAGCTCCTGACTGAAACCCCTTGTTGAATGCCAAGAGTCTCAAGACTCTCTTGGCAACCCGAGCTCCCCGATGTCTTAGCTTACTTGGCATATAAGCTTAATATCTTCCCATGTCTCCCATATCTTGATGACAACGATCTTCTTTAGACCGGGTGGGTATGGTGAGGCCTGTCGAAACATTATTGCCGGGAGGTCCTTATTCCCGGGGAGGGGCGCAGAAGATTCCTTCATTAAAGCAACGACTATAGGGCAGGGCATGCTTCTTGATTCTATTAATGGCTTTTGATTGCGGGAGCGGCTATTGCGATTGGACAAGACGCTCCTTGGCGCGAGGGTTCCATAAGTCACAATCGATATAGAACGTATCGCCAGGCTAGTTGGCGCCAACTTCCAATTATCTCCACACCAGAAGTTCCGAAACACCGAAGTCGACACTGGTAACAGTTATTCTCTCTTCGCCTCCTCCGTTTCCGCCATCCACGAGCACTTGGGGTAGTTTCTTTCCGTCCTCCAAGCCTCCGCAGTAAACTCAACTGCCACGATGTGGCCTTCCCTCCATCCACCGACCACGTCCTCTCGCCAACTCATGTCCCTCCCAAAACCCCAAGAAACGACCTCTTCGGCCCTGGCTCCGCTGGGAGCCTCTAACAGCCCCAACGCGACGTCTAACATGTCGGGTCTATCATCCACACAGTAGAACACGCATGCCGAGCATCGGCTGCAGAAATACCGTTGTACGTCGGGCGAGCTGCTATAGAGGGTAAGGGTGCCGAACCGGGGGTCCCGACCCTCCCGCACTGACACAGCCTCTTTGAGCTCAAGATTCGTCGCCGGGAAGTCGCGCGGCTGTGTTTCCGGCGCTGGAGGAAACGCCATATGCCGCAGTAGAGAGAATGTCCAGTTCCAGATGTCCACGCCGGATTGCAAGCGGCAGGAATCACAAACATCAAAGCTCGCCAGATTCTTATACGTAGTTGGGTCGATGAACCATGGCAGTTCGGACCGTGGTTTGCCCTGCAACTCTCGGCCTGGGAGTCGGAGAACGAAATCAACCCCCTTGCAGCGACAGCGGATGGGGATCTCCTCCACTTCGGACTTGAGAGTAGGGGCAGGTAAAGAGGCGATCGGTGGCCAGTCGCCGTGGATCTCTTGACTCTTCTCCGTCCGCCCTACCCACCGCCTAGCTGGCACGCCGCTCTGGTTCGGATTGCGCAGCCACGGGGAAGCGCCGCCGTCTAGCGTGTCACCCACATACATGTGGTGGACGAACTCCACAAGATTCGGGACGTCGATGTTCATCAAGACGCCGGTAAAGACTCCGTACTCGTCGGATTCGTCCGCATTTTCCGGACTCTTCCGGAAGAACATCCGGCTGCTGCAAGTGCCGCAGAACAGATCCGTTATGGCCTTTGAGAAGGTGTATCTCTTGAGCGACGAGGTTTCAATCTTGTCTCTGTCGCCTGGCCATGGAGCGTCAACGCTGTACAACCCGCCGGTGACGTGGCGGCAGGAGTTGCAGTGGCAGCATGTCGCTTTGAGGGGTAAGGACGATCTGGCCACCTCGGTCGTGAATGTGTGCGCCTTGCAGAGGCATTGCGCTGTGAGAGTGACGGAGTCCTCCATTTCTGTGATGATTGCTGTCCTGGGACCATACCTTGCCTGCTGCTAGCATGTTCCAACGCTCAATATCGAGTCTCCTTCTAGTATATATATTCACGCATGACATAAGTAAAATCAGGTTTGGTATGCAGATGAAAGAGAAAGGGCGCGCCAAGGAGACGCCAGCTGATTGATTGGTTCGTCGTTCATCTAGATCAGCCCCAAGCTTGGCATAATTGGCAACGATCGTCCGTTCATGACTCCCCTTCAACTCGACTCCAAATTTCCTTGAAGGTATCGGAGCTCATTAATAAACATAGGACTTCCTAAACTGCTGTTATGAAAGGCAACGTGCCCGGGTATGACGGCTATCACCTATACATCTTGTTTTCACCACGATGCCCAGAGTTTGACCCCAGACTTTTGTGTTTCCGTGAGTCAACAACATGTGCGGAACCTCACTAGCTAGGCAGCAATCCGCTTTAGGTACCCTTCTCCAATTTTCTCTCCCCTCACTACGACGAGAAGATCAAGCATCCCATAGACATCCCCCTTTCAATACGCATATGGGTCATCATGCCTACCTCCGAGGAACAATGTCCCCACCTAGATCTGCAGCTGGAGCCATCACCATATGCTGCCGAAGCCGGTTTCGAATGGCAGCCGCTGAGCAGGAGACTGGCAGCGATGACGAAGTCGGGTCGATGCATTGCCTCTGCTGGAGGCCGCCGGAAGGCGGAAAGGAATAGCTCGGCTCAGAGTACCGTCAACGAATCAGCCCTGTCATACCCAGCTCCGCTTGTTCTGCCCGACGATGACCTTGCCTGCGATCCTAAGTGTCCTCCGCAAAGCTTCAGGTCGTGGTTATATGAGAAAGCACGAAATAAGCCAACGGAAGACCGTAGGACGTTATACGTCGCTGCGGCTCCTGAGATAACGCCCAGCATGGCGTTCATGAGGGATTGGTTGCAGCCGGACACCGCTTCTGGAAGAAGCTCCAGCGGTGGATTGAGGCAGAAGCCACCGGCAAACAAAAGGCCGTCGTCCCCTAGCTGTGAGGACATAATTAGCTACCTAAGTACTTTCTACCGTGGTCTGCTCCTGAAGCCGTTCCCGCAACGCTTACGCTTTGTCCCTTGGGAAGAGACGAGAGCCAAGAAGCCTAAGGTATACTCCAAATATGTCGGCCTAGCCGCTCGGGACAGTTGCACGCGTATCCGTGTCCGATCATCGCCTGACGGGTTCTTCAAAGGCCAACTAAATCTCGGCGACATCCTCGACGCCGCCATCGAGATGCTCCCCGGAGATGCCTATTCTCTGTTGTTATTGGTAGACCATGACATGTATGAAGATGAGGATGATGACTTCTGTTGCGGCCGTGCGTATGGAGGCAGTCGTGTTGCAGTAGTGTCGTCTTCGAGGTATAATCCTATGCTCGACGAGCAAGTCGACATCGAATACTCGCACATGTGGCCGGCATCTCATTGCAAATCCTACATTAACGGGCTTTGCGCGGTAGATAGGCCCAAGGAACAGAGCGGGGGCTCCTCGACTACCCGCCTTTCCCCGTTGCGCGCAGCGATCGATGCTGCAAAGGATACCATTGTCCCGACCTCGCAGGAAGGTCTACGCGCCCTTTGGTTTTCCCGACTGGCCCGGACAGCCTCGCACGAACTCGGCCATTGCCTTGGGATGGAGCATTGCGTCTACTATGCCTGCAACATGCAAAGCACAGCGGGTATGGTCGAAGACGTTAGGCAGGCCCCTTACCTCTGTCCGATCTGCCTAAGCAAGTTATCATATGCCGTGGCATGTGAGCTCCGGGGCTATGACGATACAGCAAGGCGATCATATATTGAGGAGAGGTATGTGGCCATTGTAACGTTCTGTGAGGGATGGAAGGGCAACGGCCTGTTCGCTGGACATGGTGCTTGGGCGCGCGCACACCTAGCTCTCCTCCAACAAGAATGATATACCCGGCTCCTTATCTAGACTGGAGGTATAGAAGCACGGAGTTCTGGTCCACAAAGCAGTTTGCTGAGGAGCGGACGACACCACAACAAAGCACTTGGCATTCGAGGTTATTCAGTGCGGAAAGCGGACTGCAGCTCAGGCACCATGAGGAGAAAGTTATCAGGCTTAGGGGGGTTGATTGATGAACAATCCTCATTTGAGCAATCTGAAATCAAAAAGCCCCATATGTTACAATCGAGCCCTACTAAGCGTGTCGCTACTGACTCAGACCTGACATCTATACCTCTCTCTTTCACTGTGAATGGGAGAGTGCGCCGTAATATGGCTATCACACCGTTCTCGTATGAGGATCAAAGCGATATGAATATCACCATGAGCCCTCTAGACCTGCACATTCGTAACAAAAGTTGACCTTTATTTTCCAGTGTACATATTCTGTATCACAAGACTCTATGCTGTATTACTCTGGCGATTAGGCTCAAGCAACCCTTTTGAACTAGCAACAAAATCCAGTAATAGGTTGCGAGCCATCCCATAAACAACCAGGGCCAGTTTCCTTTCCTCCCTTGGTACAACCTTGCACATTGTGTAACTCTCAGACCCTAAACCTCTTTGGATGTCTGCCATAGCTTGATTCTGGTGCCAAAGTTTAGTGCGTATCCCATGGACGTCGGCCTATGCAGGAGGCCTTACCTTGTTCTTGTTTGTTATGAACTTTAGCACGCCATGCCTTCAGCTTTGTCTTGCTTGCCCTGTCTGTTCATGCTTCGAAGTACGCCAAAGAAGAGGGCCCAGATCAACGCCACAAGGAGGATGGCGCCAAATATCGTCGCCATAGTGATTCCGACCTCCATGGTAAGGGCTATGACGACTCCGGATACGGGATTTCGTGTTTGACGTGCGGGCTTCTGGATTGGCGGCGGATCACAGCAGGGGCGGCCTAGCTTGGCTATCTGTGGTGAACCAGCCGGTGTCAGAACGAAGCTTGGAATCGTGAAAAATGGCACAAACCTCAGGTGTTGATAATGCCCGTTTCTATCGATCGAGTGATGATACGATGTGGATGTCTGAGTTACTCTGACGACAGAGATTTGCTGGTGGTCAAGTTGTTGGTATCAGAAGGGGAATGTGGGTGTGAACATTCTGGCAAGTCACTGCTTGGGATCGAGGCTGCAAGATGAGCAGCCTGACGAGGGTAAAAGCGGATCCAGACAAAGACCCCGATGTTTATACGCATATTTGCGAATTTGCTGTGCAAATACACACGTTATCTCCGTGGACGTGTCGTGTCTCGTTTACAGCCTGTTCTCGGACAAGTGTCATCTGGTAAAGGGTGGTTTCTAGAGCACTTTAAGTGATGCCACCATGTACGAGATAATGCCAACATATGTAGTGGGTTGTATGGTGCTTCTTTCCGATACGCGACCGCACCAACGAAGGAGGACCTACTCGGGAAACGGTGGTAACCGATGTACACAATGCCAAGAAGAGCAAGCTACCAGCATTACCTGGGCAGGACGGTAACATAATAGTCAGGGCAGGCACACGCATAAGGAAGATGTATGGCTGAAGCCTGGTAATACACAATATCAACGGGGCACACTAGAATACAGAGCATGTCTGTCTAGCAGCTCCTGAGCTTCAGCTGTTCCCTTATTAGAGGCATCCCCGTTGCCCCCGCTTGGCTATCACTGTCGCTCGACAGATCCGCAAAATCGAGAACCATTCAGCCCTCTTTGGAAGCTTCCACATATGCTTAGGAACTCTGTCTGAAAGAAACCGTAGCCATTCAAGTTATCAGTACCCTGCGTAGGCTATATACTCCCATATCATCCTAGTGGTTATAATCTGCCTTCCAGTTAGTACTTGAATATCGACAATGTCTTCCCTGTTTTAAAGACCGCTCTCATTAATAATGAGGCTTCGACATAGAGTGCCTTCTCGCCGTCTTCCTTGCCGGGCGTCTGGATCTCATTTCCTCTTTTGCCCCTTTAGTTTGAGATCTAAGAAGCACGTATCCCTTTTCTACCCGCTCCCCAATGATGAATGCTGGCCATATGAACTTCTTGATGTCTGATGGCTCAATTGCAGGTGGTTTGTGACCGTTGGGCACATCATTAGTAACAGGGGCGGTTCCATTTGGTTCCGGGGACTTGTTTGCGGGAGGCCTGAGTGGCAGCCAGTACTTATCGGTAACGTTCTCTGCGATGTCTTCCGTGACATCGGGCATGAAAGCGTGAACCTTCGTTTTCAATTGTCGTATCTTCTGCCAACATGCGGCTGCGGCCTCACAAGCATCCTCGACACGGTTCCGGAATTCTGCCCTCTTCGGCTCGTCGAGTAGCTGACCGATGCCTGTACAGACAGCGTTAACAATTTCAGCGGTGCGTTGCTTCCTGATGCGGGCCTGCTTGTCGGGTAGCACGTCAAGGAGGACACTTCGCAGGTAAGCCTCCCTGGGAGCGTCGGCTGCGGCCAAGTTGAACAACAAGCCCGAGAGCCAGCCTTCGTCAGGCTGCGGCTCACCTGCGTCAGACAGCAGCTCGCCAGCGTCAGACAGCAGCTCGCTAGCGTCAGACAGCAGCTCGCCAGCGTCAGACTGCAGGTAGACGGGCACAAAAATGAGCCGAGCAAATCTTGACCCAAGTGCGGCTATGCACGCGGCAATTCGCATCTGTTTCGCATCTGGAGTGTTCGACGCGGGCAGCGGCAGCCATCTGATCTGCTTGTGGATATGCCTCCACGGGCGGTCATCATCCAGGACACTCCTAGACAGGTTCTCGCTAAAGAAGGTCTTTGCGAGGTCATAGACAGTTGTAAAAAGTCTTCTAACTTCTTTTGAACTGTGATATGGGAGTCAGCAATATGCAGTCCGCCCCACAAGGGTTGCTGTTGCGTAAAGACTGACATGGCTTCGGACGAAGCAGTCTTCATTTCACATGAGTATTGTGACAGAGATTTCAACTTCTCTGACATAGTTGCCATCTCAGACTTCTTCTCCTCGAGCTCCGTACTGAGCTTGACGAGGCGGGAAGACGTTTCCTTCTCTTCGGTCTCCTTCTCCTTTACTGTATCCCTAAGTTTGTTGATCGAATTGGTGCACGCCTTGAGTTTCCCTTGCAACTCCGAGACGGCTTTGGCGTTTTCTTGTAATCTTTTGTCCTTCTCTGCAACCTTTACCTTCTCGGCATTGAGCTCATCTGTGAGATTCTTCTTTGCGTTCTCCAGCTTCGCCGACTGAGCTGATATGTTCTTTTCTGCCTCAGTCTTAGAGTCGAGCTCCTGCTGCAATCTGCCCACAGAGCGCGTCAGCGTCTTGATCTCCTGGGTCTGCATCTCGACCTGTTGTTTCAGTGAGTCATTCTCCCCGTGAACTTGTCGAATTGAGATATATGAAGGTTCGGACGTGAGCGAATTCATGAGCTCGAACAAGGTCTTCAAATTCTGTGAATAATCTACCTCCGATGCCATTTTGTTGGACAGGCTCAAAATGATCGCTAGTGCATATATACGGGTCGCGATGCGAGTGTGGTAGTGAAATGCGCGATAAATTCCAGAGGGCTCTCACCTCTGAGTCTTGTATATATGGTGCTACACCCACAGAAAATCATCCCACTAAGTTCATACTTGGGGTCTCATGACAAAGGCCGACAGCCTGATAACTGATAATTAGGTGGTGGGCCTCCTACAGGTGTGGCCTTGAGAGCAACCTTCTATCGCCACCTCGTACTTGTCACATCAGGAGAACGACAAAGTAGCGCTCCGCCATGCATAACTACTCTAATCGCGTCCCGCGGATTCATTTCAGCTAGGCAGCATAGTTGAGAGATAAAAATGTTAACAAATCCGGTTAACCATCATTCCTTTTGGCCGAGGCTCGGGACATGTGAATGCCGTGTGATGAACGATGAACCAAAGGCGTTGTATTAATTCATTATTACGCCTGATCGGCTGCACACCGTGCCTCCCCGTTCGTATTGGAGCGCTATCCATCCCTAAAATATGCAGGCTGCGGTTGATATGCGGTTGGTTGCCACGGCCCTCCCCTATTGGCTTGTCACCTCAGTTTTCACTTTCTATCCGGGCAACCTAACGTGCACCTTTCTGTGCTCCGCCGCCCTGCTTCGAATAACTGGCTGTGGTGCCTCCCTTGTGAGGAACTGAAGGTGGCATGCATATTGCAATGGTGGCATAATACTCACTGCCAACTCACACCCATGTCCGAAATACCCTGCTTCTCGTGTAAATGAACATACAGCCATTCTTCAGTCTACTTGATCCGGGCTGTTGGTCACATGAACTTTCTCCTTCCGATTTTTATCTAGATACCGAGAAGTCTTGCACGGCCTGTATCATTCTGGGTTTGCATGGTTGCTGTCTCTGCTGCAGGCTAATAATACTTGGAAATCACTCTGCAAGTGGCATCGATTTCAGGAATCGTCGGATTCATAGAGGCTTCAAACGTGGGGAAAAGTAAGCGGCTTGAATAAGAGGAATGAGATTATATGCTTTCTAATTTACAGAGGAAATAATAACCAAACCCGTCTTTGCGTGCTAAAGTAGATATTGTATGCCGAATTGACAAACCTTAAAGGAGATCTGTCGGCTTTGGGCCAAATATTGGAGGTGCGAAAGCAGTCGCTGGCGAGTTCAGTGGTGGAAGTTGTTGTGCTATGCTGTGCACAGCCTCAGGCACGTTATCAAAAAGGGCCTGCGGATCCATGAACCTCGCCGTTTCGCCCAGGCTTACTTTTCTTGCCTCTCCAGTGCAAGACTAGGCTGCTCAAATAGCCCCGCCGGCCACGCTTGAAGCAGGCTCTACTTCTCCTCTGGATCAAGAACTGTTCAGCTTGTTAGCGGGCATTCAGAGAGGTAAGATGGGTAACCGGTGCTCCCTTGATACACATACCGTACGTCGACCGCCTCTGGCGCATCTCGGATGGACCGCCCATCTTCCAAGTCCATGGTTGTATAAAGGTCCAGAAGCTCCTTACCGGAGATGCTGCCTTTGCTAGTATGGATGAGCCACTGTCACTGTCCCATTCTCGTCTTTGATGTACTTGCCTTTGTTGGGCGGTGTCATCATGCTGTAGGTTGTTGTAGTGGCTTGTCATACCCTTCCCGCGTTCTCGTAACCTGCGTAGCTTAGCGACGGATTTGACAGCATGTGGGAGGTATCCCACGTCCCAGCTGTTACACTATTAACACTGAGCCTTCACCCACGCATGTCGTTCCTCGCTCTACCAAGCATCTGTGTTTGCTTCCTGATCTCTCCTTCACTGGTCACGACCAAGCTGGGCTGTATTGCCGTCTCTGTGGCCGCCTTGTTCGTTTCCTCCACCACAACTAGCTCTTTTATTGTTTGCCATAGACGCCCTCGCTAATCACTACATCTCCCTTTCGCCGGAATCACTGTCCCTTTCGTCGGGTCACTGTCGCCGTCGTCTGAATCGCTGTCACCGTCGTCTAAATCTCTGCCACCTGCGTCGGAACCACTGCCACTGTCGTTACCTCTTCCGTCGCTTGCCACCGCCGCCATTGCCATCATCACATCCCCCCGACCGTCGAGATTACTGCCACCGCCGGGACGGCCACCGACGCCGCGAGGGGGAAGTCTATTTTGCCCGCCCCTTGCGTTCAGTGGATTTAATTCAGCCTCTGGCTTATCCCGGTTCTTAACCTTGGGATAACCGCACGGGGTCGAGAGCCAGCAACCCTTCAAACATTTCATATTGGCGTACCTCGCGGTGCTGATCTCTGAGATTCAGGAGATGGAGCGGGACGTTCCGATTAAGGCATCGATTCGTGGAAAATGTGCGTTGTAACTGGCAAGTCTAATGCGTTTGTCCTCATCCATATCTTTAAGAAGGACGACTAGTTGTTGACACATAGATGTCCCCGTGCTCGTCATATCGCCATCAAGGTATTCAGAAGAATGTTATCTTGTCTCTTTGCGTACTAGTCAGCCTTATTAATGATGGCGCGCCAGCTGTGATAACGATTCATATAGTCCACGAGCCCATCTAAAAATGCTCCTTAGGTTCCTGATCTCCTTCTGGTTCGCATCCGCTATCATTCTACCTACGAAGTCGGTTGGAAGTGATGGTCAACAAAATGTAGCGCGTGTCTGTTTAACCCAGCCATCTGCTACGTCGAGGTGAAACCAGTGAGCCCTTTGAAAAATTTGTCGAAAATCGCCTTGCATTGTGTCGCTGTTATCAGTCTTTATCTGGTTCGCCCGAATTAGCTTACGGTCCGAGAGGATGCCAGCTTAATAAACCAAGGAACCAGTCCGGCGACTCCTTGCTGTCTGATATCCGTACTTCCTATTATCTCCTCGAAGTCGTATTCAACAGTCTTGCTGGAGAAAGCCATATCGGACGTTGAGCCACCTTAACGCATGGTCCAGAGTCATGTTCAAGAGTTCCCTCTTACTGTTGGAAGCCATTTGTAGCCTGCTCGCCGAAACACTGTACAAACAACGGCTTAAGCCAATCCGAGACGGGATCATCAACTTTATAATCCTCGAGCAATCTCTTCAAGATATGTCGGTATTTGTCATTGTTACAAAGCTTCATCAACTCCTTAGAAGACTCATTGCCTCCTATGCTTCCCTTATCCTCGTCTTTCTTGCGGCGCATATACCCCAGCCATGACCTTTCTCCTAACGCTCCCTCTATTCTCTCCTTAATGCTCTCGGTTGCATCATACTCTTGAGGTTCGTTAACCCAAGCAAAAGGCGGTGCCTGTCGGTAGGGTCCGAACGCTGGTGCGGAAACTCAAACACAACGGGGTCGAACTCATACCATAGATCCTTCGACGCCATGATGACGGACGGCATCGTTGAAATGGGTTCAGGAGATCGTTTCATGAATTGACTTTCAAGAGAGACTCTCTGTCTACCTTAGCCTTTTAAAGTTAAGCATATACTAGGGACACTACTAAGACAAAGAAAGTTTGTTCTCGCAATGCGGATTTCGCAACTTATATATCAGATACAGCACTCTCTTGGTACCTTTCCGCATGCATCTGTTATCGCTTTCAAAGACATGCCTCATTTCTAGCCCAGCCTTGTCACTGAAAATCAGCACTAAAAGAGCACCTGATGCATTATGGTGAAGTCAATGATAGATTCTGTTACTATCATACCGCTGGATTTCGAATGGTTCTAATTATGCACTCTCATCTTAGTACAGGAACTATTGTGGTGAGGTGATGTCATATATTATGAGTAGCACGTTTGGAGTCATTCTCTTATTGTCATAGCTAGAGAATTGACCATATATAATGCTATTGCTAGCTTTTGCGGCACTTATGTAAGCAAACGCCATTATCAGGATAATGTCCAAAGGAATGCCACTCGGCCTCTACATATACCGAAGCCACTGATTGCGATGCAGGGATTTAATCATGATATGTTCTCATCCACTGTATTCCATCTATATTCAGACGATTGGCGGGGTAACCCGGAGAAGCCCCACGGGAGTGCTACTTGGCGAGCCATGTCCTTATGTAATATAATATCTGGATGATCCGGAGAACATTGTCTATGCGCTCCAATCGGAGAATTCCATGCTCTAATAATGTGGCTGACCATATGGGTATATATAGAGACGTATTGATGCGAAGTCTGGTATAGGAGATTTGTTACAAGAAAATTTAACGCTACACCCAACTCCGCATATAAGTAGGCGAGGAGAGCGACAAGGCGAACGGAATCGAAAGTAGTTGAGATTCTTGAGTACAGTCTCAGCCATGGGACATTCCACCCTCTGGCTCGGCGTTCTCGCCGCTACTTGCGTCGCAATAACGTCGGCATTCACGAATCCGATTAAGACCCTGAACGGCAGTGATCCTTTTATGGTATACTGGGATGGAATGTAGGAAGACCTTAAGAGTCTCTGCGTTGGCTGTGACTCAACTCTCCTCCAGGTACTACATGACTACGACCACTTGGTCAAATGTAGAGATTACGACGGCGTCCACGATCGAGGGTCTCAAAACGGCGACCCCACGGGTTGTCTATACCGATACTACAAACCCTCTTTTCGCAAAACGGTGGTGGGCACCAGAGATGTGGAGAGTCAATGACCGATGGTATGTCTATTTCAGCACGAGTGAGGACCTTCCGTCGTGGGACTTGATATTGCCCTCGCTGCGAATATGGGCTCTAGAAGGCGGCAGTGGCACGCCGCTTTCGGAACCCTACAAGCTGGTGTCTGAGGTCCGGCCTCCTAACTATCATGGCGGTATGCTTGACCCGGTAGGTTCTTCAACTGATCCCTGGCTATGTCCTCTTGCGGCTGACACAATTTTGGTAGAGTATTTATAATATCGGTGGGAAGGACTATTTCTTCGTAAGTTCCAACACTACCCACCCATGCTTAGAAGAACGATTAGAACTCATAGAAGATACCCAGTTCTCATCTGTAAACGGCGCCGAATCACCTAATGGAGCCTCCCTCTGGATCGCTGAGATGAGGTCCCCGTCGGATATTGGTCCGGCAACGATGATTTCGTTCCCCGAGCATGACTGGGAAAGAGACCCTAGCCCAGTGCTCGAGGGTCCAGCCGGCATAACGTCGCCCAACGGCACCATCTTCATGGTATACTCGGCCAACAGCTGCAATACGCAGGACTACGCTCTGGGCGCACTGCAGTTCCAGGAGGGCGCGGATCCGTTGCTAGCATCGTCGTGGACTAAACTACCGGAGCCGCTCTTGACCACTAGCATCGATAATGGCATGTACGGACCCGGCCACAACGGCTTCTTCAAGAGTCCAGATGGGACACAGGACTGGATGATCTTCCATGCGAATCGAGATTCCAGGGGAAGCTGTGATGCGTATCGTCAGACCTTCGTGCAGCCGGTGCATTGGGACTGCCAAGGGCGACCGAAATTGAATCCGCCGCTTGCTCCTGGTGTAGAGATCACGCCGCCGCAGGGAGAACGTCCGTCGAACCACACATAACTGCAAAAAAAGTGAAGGGGAAAGAAAAAAGGAGCCCTTTGCCGCTTAGAGACCCAGGGCCTCTCTAGCTGGCATCTTGATTACGAGGGGATAGGAGCATTTCGTGATCTATACATAAGTAATGAATTTCCGAAGTCGATGCCGCAGGGCATATTCGTGAACAAGAATGTTTGAATAGGCAGTCACAGCTCCAAGTACGTAGCGGTCGTATTAAGCCTGGCACGTACCTTATCAGCGGCTTAATTCCCGTTAGATCACGCGGAGAGCAGCCTGTTTTGGTATGCAAGGGTACCCTGTCACTTACTCGTAGGCTGCAAGTGTTGCCTTGTGAGCGGGACTCCTTAGGATCACACTGTAGCTACCACATTTATTCGCGAAATTTGTTAAAGCTAATGTAGAGCTAATGCACGATGTTCCATTTTTATCCGTAGCGCCATATCCCTCCTAGCTAGTTCTAGATCGCCGTAAGCTGCTATTGGTTTGGTCATAAATGCCCGAATGTGGGGAAACTTGACACCTTACCAGATGAAAATTTAGCGCCGTATTGGCCTTTAACCAATTCGCGAAGAAGATACAGTTCGTAAAATTTCAGCATCGTTTGCTGAATATCCTTCTTGATGGCAATAGTACAGAGGTCGGAAACTTCCACGAATCTAAATCAATCAGCTATTGACCCATAATCTTTTTTGTACGTATTTCCTAACTGAAAGTTATGTCCATGCGTTAAAAGTAGGCAGGAATTGCCCCTACGAGCAAAACATTCAGCACCTTTGAAATACCATGGGGTGCAAGCCCCATAATACATCACCGGAAAAACTTAACTATTCAGAATCAGCCGCCCCTAGATGCCGTAGGCTGCTATCCCCTGAAATGAAGGGAGTAAAAAAACAACGCCATTTCACATTCCACTCCTGAAAATAATGCAGGATATCAATTGCGCGCCAAACTTCCAGCTGTAGGAATCATTCATTTCGGTCTGTCAGCCCGAAAAAATGGTTTCTAACACTGCTAAAGGCCGCCAGAATAAGAAGCTGCTTGAGCGCTACGAGCGGCACGGGATGCGTCTGGGCGAAGCCCGGATGTCGCCATGGGGACTGCAGCGCTTTGAAGAAGATCGCAAGGAGTGGGTGCCCACATGGGGAGATTGGCCCTGTGAAGTCCGTGGGAGATGGCTGCTCCGGAATGGGTATCAGTGCATTCACCACGGCAGCAAGAGTTCTTGCCTAGGGCATGGGGTCCCCAAACTCACCACCCCATCGGCCGCCAATCTTGATGCATTTGCCGGTGGGGAGGAGATCGAGCCCAAATGGAATATGGAGGACCGAGCGGGAGATGCATATCCGGCACCCACGGCGACCTGCACCGGCCGCCACAGGCTGGCCGCACTTCCCCAGGAGATCCTGCAACAAATCCTGGGTTATCTGGTGCCTCGAGGGTCCGCGTACCAGTTCTTTTACGCCAGGCGCAACAACAAGCCCGTGGCAGTCGTCCAGCAACTCGTTCCTGCCAACGGATATGGTCTGAGATCAACGCATCTGGCCCTCGCCGGTACGAGCCGTTACTGGAGGGATATTGTATATAGCATATTCTACGGCCTAAACACGTTCGTATTCAATATCGGCATTACGACAATGGAGACTAGCGTGGAGTCCCACAACTTCAAACGGTTTGAGTCGTGGGTCAAGGTTCTGTCCGAAGAGCATAGTGGCCCGCTCGGTCCAATAAGCCAGGCGACGGCCAAATACTTGAAGTCCGCCATGATTTTATTCGCATTCCCGATATCCCTCGGCTCGAAGGAAGTCCGTCAGTTGGCGGACGTCGTCACCCGAGCTGCGCGCATGCTAGAGTCAGCGACCTTCAGCGAGCTCCAAATCCATCTGCAAGCTTTAGGAAGGATAAGTAAGACATATGACACAATCCTGGTCGACAGTCTGGACGTCGACTTCTGTGGGACTACCAACGTGATGCAAGTCAAACTCAGAGATCCCAAAGTGGTGCCTCCATCAAGCAGAAGCAATAAGGTGCAGAGAGCATTCGAGCCGCTCTTAAAGTTGAAGGCCGTTGGTGAGCCACTCATTAGCGGTTTGATGGCCGAAGACTTTGCTCAGGAAATGAAGGATAATATTACGGTGGCCAGGCCTGGTGCCTAGGACAGCCCGAGGTTTTCGTAACCTTGGCTGTAAAGGACAATGAGAATGCAGGGATTGGTGTCAGCAAAAACCAATTAAGTCAGCTGTTTTGCCATATGCCAAGTTTTATATATAAACAGTCATAGTTCAGCAAGCGATATACAAGATGTGGGCACGCTACCGGTTTACGTCCTGGCTTGTCGATATTACGAGAGAACTTAAGTGTCGTACTATCTTCCATGCCGACTATGGTCACAGCATATATCACCCAAGCCTAGCCGCTTGAATACGACCCTCACAGTCGCCGAAGCCCACTCTCTCTCCCGACTTGCCACAGATGCCACGAATCGTCACTTTGTCACCGTCTCTGAGGAACCACCGCACGTCCATGCCGGACAACATGATGTCTTTCTTTCCACCTTCGCTCATCTCCAGCAAACTACCCCTTTGCTTTGGTTCCGGCCCGCTGATAGTACCCGAGCCCAAGAGATCCCCCGTCCTCATTGGACAGCCACCGAGCGTATGGTGAGCGATCATTTGCGGGAACGACCACATCAGATGTCTCGAGCTCGTGGCGCTAATAGTCGTCACGTCGCCGGATGGAGCTGGACGGACGTTAGAGTCAGCGGATCTTTCGACAGGGCCCCAATCACTTACTCTCGAGGTCCACTTCTAGCTCGATGTCGAACACAGCGTCATCCCTGCCCTCCTTCAAGTAATCCTGCAGTGGCGTCTCGTTCTCGACCCCCCTGGCCCGGAACGGCTCCAGGGCTTCCGCTAATACGACCCACGGACTGATAGTGGAAGCGAAGTTCTTGCTGTTGAAGGGGCCCAACGGAACGTACTCCCAGCTCTGGATGTCGCGTGCGCTCCAGTCGTTGAGGAGGACGTAGCCAAAGATGTGCTGTTCGGCGTCCTCGATCTTGACCGGCGAGCCCTGCTCGTTCGGCGTCGCGATGAAACACCCGAGCTCGAGCTCCATGTCCAGCCGTCGGCTCGGCGCCGTCGTGGGCTGCTTGGGGTCCGCCGGGTCCAGCAGGATCTGGCCTAGCGGTCGCTGGACCGGCGTTCCGGATACCACGATGCTCGACGAGCGCCCGTGATACCCGACGGGGAGGTGCGTGTAATTCGGCTGCAAGGCGTTCTGCGGGCCGCGGAACATGGCGCCAACTGCATACGCGTGATGGTACCCAGCATAGAAATCAGTGTAGTCGCCGATGCTCATCGGTAGGTGCATCTTGACGCTTCCCTGAGGGATCAGGGCCTTGCTCCGTAGTTCTCCGTTATCCTTCAGAACATCCGGATGCGACGTCCCCATTGACAAGAGTTCCTGGATCGAACCCCTCACCGCGCGATGAACGGAGCGTCCAAGCGCGGCAAATCCATTCAGTGTGGGCTGGGAGAAGACGCCATCATGTCCGTTCAGCGAAGGGAATATCTCCGCGAACTTTGGATGGGAGGATAGGACTTTGAGATCTAGCACGTGGGATCCGATGGCGATTGCGGCGTGGGGCGACGGATCATCTGGCGTGCTAAGGATGCCGAACGGGATGTTCGCCAGAGAGAAGGGACCCTCGGGGGAGACGTCTGGGACCCACGTCGATGCCATCTAGAGATTCGTCTGCGCTACTAAGTACTGAATAATCCAGGTAACTTCTTGCGGCGATGGGTAGGGGTTATTTGCGAAGTTGCTCAATATTCCTATACATCAGTGTAGCCGACGCAAGCCGCAATGTACAGTGTACACACACTGTATTTGGGACTGTGACCCCTGATTGCTTTCCAGCGACCCCTGAATGTTCTTCGTCCGAATTGAGTGTCAACTCTTTCGGCGTCGCTGGGATTCAAGGTTCAGACAGCTGGTACTCCTGTGAATCAATCTTCAATATGCGCGGTGTCAAGTTCTATAGATGGTTCACCTTCTCTGATGAGCCCATGATTCTCTTCCCCAGAGGTCTTTAAAGCCCGTAACACCGCCCCTGAGTGATAACTGACCTTGGAGTGGATGTTATTATTCCCTATGAATGAGGTGCGCATATACCAACCGGAATACGGAACCGGCGAATACCCGGATGAGCAATTGAATCCCACGTTAGCCGGTGGGATGGGGTTAAAATAAAGCAAGTCGACTATAGTTTCGATTACTGCAATGTCCTTAGAATGAAACCCTATTGAAGCCCCAGCTGTTGACATAGGGACTTCTCACACCACCTCTATAATATTTGAAGTCCACACTGTCTTGATATCAACTGAAGGAGATGGTCGCGTCATACTACAATACCATCATATCCATCAGTAGGTTCGCCTACCTATGAACTCCTACCAGCTTCATAATGAGGTGCTATGGATACGTCAGAACGCCGGCTGAAGCGGATAACCCTGTGGCGCGGAATGGTCGATGAACGGCAGGGAACAAGATGACCAATATAAAGCAAGTGCTGCCGAGGCGGGAGATCCTTTGAGCGCAGGATGACGCTTCACGGATAGCTGGCGATTGCTTACTACGTCCCTCATTTTCGCCTGCGTTACAACATGAGCGAAGGGAGCAACAGAGTTGCAGATGACAGTTGGGGAAGGGTTGGGAAGATGGTAAGGCACAGACCACCGTAGCATCCAGTGGCGCCGAATAGGGGGCCGTCCACACCGCACGAGACTTTGGTTCGGTCTAAGTTGATATTGGGGTAGGGGGATAAAGATACCTAGCAATATGTCATGCACAACACGCAGGATCTGTACGACAGGGCGACGCAGCAGAGCAGATCCGCATTTTTGGTGTATTGAAGAATGAGGCAGAGTGATTGGCTGAGCTGCGGTGAAATACGAGTTTAAGTAGGGTAAGTCGTGCTACCGTCACAGTAATTGCTGGACAGCTTGTAACCTTGTGCGATAGGCACCTGACAATAACCACAACTGGAGTGCGACTGCATATGCAGGCGTTAACTGTCTGTCGACACTGAGTGATTGCCAAACGACTCTGGGTCTACTTCTCTGGTTCGACAGTCACGTGAATGGTCCATTACATACCATGTACATACGGACGGGTCTGAGATATTAGACAAGCAACTGACATGTACCTACACACATGCGGCCGAGTTAGGCTGACCTTGCCAAATTGTTAATTGACTCGTACTAAATGCTTTTTGGCAACCCTACTGATGATCATCTTCACTCCCGAAAAACCAGCAGCGCCAATTGGCCATGGTTAGTACTTCCACCTTTAACATACTGCTTTCGTACAGCCCTTACCGGCTGTCGCTTTAGTTGCACTAGGGCTAGGGTTAGGCGCGGGGGATTTGGGGGTCCGTGGGAGGCCCTCTATTCGTGGATATGGCGTTTTATTTGCGGTGATATTAGTAGTAATGCGTCGTAGTAATCCCTTGTGGTAATGTTGAGGCTGTTATGGTAAAAGTACCAGCCCTATCCGGCTACCCACTTAGTTTTGTGTAGGGCAAAGGGCGATGAGAGGTGGGGTTGCCAGAGAGCGTTTAGTTCGGGTCAAATAACAATTCAGCTAGGTCAGCGTAACTGGAGGCCGCAAACATGGACGACCTGAAGCGCATAGTACTGGCAAGGCGGGGACACAACAGTTGTCACAATTTACTCTTACCCCCTTAAACATAAAGAAAATGAAATCAGTGGATAAGCCATCTTATATCTACCAAATCCAAAATATGCATAACTTAATAGGTTATCAAATACGCAAGTTAACAATATCAATAATTTCTTTTAGGGCGTTTGGTTGATGTTCTCCAATTTTCGCAAATAGTTGCATCGGAATATGCTGCTCGAGTAGTGTGGTTGTGTGTCAGTTATTTTGTCCGCGGACCTGACTGGTAATGCAGCAACACAAAGCGGACCCCGCAATGCCGACCTTCTGAGTTTAGAAGCGCACCTAGCAGCCCCGAGGAGCCCTAAAAGCTTGGAGAAGGCGTGGAGATACGGTAAGTGGGACGCTGTGGCACTGTGGCACTGGACAATATGCCTTGGACAAGGGGTACATATCAGCCCCAGAGGCTGATGTCCCCTTGCGCCGACCCCATCATTCAGCGCGCAAGGTGTAGACCTACGGTACATGCAGGACAGGGAGACTCCAAAAAACTTAAAACTAAGACCGACGAACCATCCGCGCGCCCTCTTCTCCAGCAATGGATGCAAGAGATCACCATTTGGCGGCACCGAGAGAGCAACCCCGAAAAGATATGGGAATCAGAGAGCGATGGAGTTCTTCGAAAGCCAAGTTGGCGAGGTCAGACATTTAATGGGGGCAGCTGCTAGAAATGTTCCTTCTTCCACCACTGCGCCGCCTGGATCTGTTTCTGGTCCCGGTTCCGCGGTCGGTAATAATTCCGCATACAACCTTGATCTTAATCTTCCCATTCCAACAACATCATCATCCCATCCACAAGCAACAATAGGAACGACCACTAGCATAAACTCGACAGGGGCTTCTAAGCGAAAGGGTAGTGTCGAGGGATCATCCCCGGGCAGCACGAAGGCTCCCCAGCAGAGGAGTAAACGAAATAGATATATCTCCATAGCCTGGTGAGTGGGTTTCGCGTCGCGTCGAGCATCGCCTTCGCCGTGTCTCCCCATGCGCGCCTTGTTTCATTCCATTCAATTCATTCATTCATTCCCTCTTTCTCTCTTTCTTGCTAGCCGGAGGGTCTGTTCAACTGACTAGCGGAACCTTGAAGTAATGAATGCAAGAGACGAAAGATCAAGTGCAATGGCGAGACGCCATGTCAGCGATGCGGCAATCTCAACCTGCAGTGCCTGTACGCGCCCAACTGTTGCTCCAGCAACTTCAAGGACTCGGACGAGTTCAAGGAGATGGCGAGCCAGGTGAGCCGTCTACAGGACCAGGTCGACGCCCTCTTCAACAGCATAAGCGCCCTGCGATCCGATAGTGTGCGACTGGCCCCCATTCAGGAAAGGGGGCCTGCCCTGCCATCCGCTGCCAGCACCCCGTCTACCTCGTCGATGCCTACGTTGCCGAGGTCGAATCTCTCTCAATTGCGCCAACCCAGCTTTCACGGTCCCACGAGCACCCATTTTAGTTTAGACGTTGCTAAGAATACGCTTCACAAGATGGGCTACAGCAATCTGGGCGAGACAGCACACGACGATTCCGCAATGCCGGGAAGTCCCGCCGACTCTTCCCTAATGGTATCGCAGCCGCAGTCTGGCCAACATGGACTGCCAAAAGACCCCCTCTGGGATTTCGACCAGGACGAAATGATACGTCTTTGTCGCCTACACGAGGAGGAGGTCGGCATTATGTATCCCGTGATCCGGATCGAAACCATCATCAATCACGCAAGGTCGCTGTCTTCGTGGATGGACGCCATGAAAAGGAACGGGCTTGTCCCTCCGTTTGATCAAGACGGCGGAATCGCTGATCTAAACACTTTGCTGCTCAAGACAGTCATGTGCATCGCCCTAGCAGTCGAGGAACATGGATATAGCGAAAAAGCGCATAGACTCTTCGAAAGTATCAGGCCGACCGCGGAGAGGATGCTTATGAGTGATCCGAGCGATGTCAAGCGTATTCCCTTCCTAGCTCTTGTGGCAGGTTTTCGCTTCCTCACCAATGACGAGGTACTAGCCTGGCGCACCATGGGCCAAGTTGCGCGCCTCTGCATCGAACTCGGGCTTCACCGTCGAGATGCGATTTCGCGCATCGAAAACCGGGAAGCCCGCGACAACGCTATCCACAGCTTCTGGACCGCTTACACGCTAGATCGTCGGTGGGCTTTCGCTACCGGACTGCCGTGGGTCGTGCCGGACGAGGACATAGACGTCAACCTACCGTATCCGGAATCCCACCCCTTCCTGATGGCCATGGTAGCCTACTCGAGGCTCTCTGCCAAGGTCTGGAGACTCGTGCGTCAGTTACAACCCGGCGAAGCAGTGGTGTTTCAGCCAGACGATTTTGAAGATCTGGATAGCCAGATAAAACAGTGGTACACCGAGGTGCCCAAGGAGATGCAGCTCAAGCTGCCAGATTGGGAATCCATACCCCGATATCTGAACCCGCCGGTAAACTCACAGGAGGAGTATGATATTCAGCGATTGCAGATCTGGACATATCTCCGCCTCAACCAGATCCGCACCTGGCTCTTCACACCCGTTCTGCACACGCACAGCAGCATCATGGAAAACCTGCACTTCGCCGAGCGCGTTGTCAAGCTCGCCAAGAATACGATCAAGTATTTAACCCACCTAAACAACACCACCAACATCTATCGCAAGATTCAGGCCTTCTACCACCAATTCTTGACATCGGCCATCGCTGTGTTATTCCTGGCTTCGTGCCACGCGCCCGTCAACTTCAGCTCCTCGTGCCGTGACGAGTTCTACATGGCCCTTGACCTCGTCAAGGACATGTCAGCTAAGTCTTGGGTGTCCAAGCGTCTCTGGAGCACGGTCAAGTCGCTTCGCGAGGTCGCGCCACGCCTCGGCCTCGGGGAGGACCCGCATTCCTCGGCTGCGCTGACTATGGCCGGGCTCGCCACCGGCCAGATGCGCCCGGCCGGGGCAGGAGCGCAACCGGGCCACAGCCCGGTCACACCCAGTAGCTTCGCGCGGGCGCAGATGGCGAACGTCTCAATGGCTCCGGCTGTCGATGCCAACAACAACGGCGCCCAGATCTCGACCGAGATGTCACGCATTTTCGAGGACTACATCGGCATGAATGGCTACACGTCGCCGGGGCCCGAAGCCATGGTCGCCAGCATGCACGCTCTAGACGACGGGTCACCGACCTCGTACGGCGCGACGCCGGTCGGTAGCGTGTACCAGCATTTCAAAGACATGTTCTGAGTTAAATCTATATCTAACTCAAGCACCTTTTTTGGAGAATATGTAGTGAGTTGTTCACCGGTTGTACATGCAAGGAGGCAAGCAATGCTGCTATGCGGCCGGACAAGCGCTCGCTTGGGCTTCTTCAGGTATTTTGTTTTAATCGAAGTCTGGGTGTAATCATAATGGACGGCTGTACGATTACATCATACGAAAGACGCTAGGTTGTATATCATGTTTAGGATAGGGTTACATAATTATAGTGTACGTGTTATATGAGAAGTAATGCATTCGCTGCCGCCAGCTAACTTCCTAAAAGTGAGATTCGAGGGCGTGAGCCGTGTACATTTCTATGCGCCGAAGATGGTCGGGTAGACTTGGATGATGTATTTCAACTGCCGGCACTAAACACCGCCACAGCCACATACGAGGCAACCCCTAATCGTATTTACTCCTGATTTATCAAGTCAACACTAGTTAGGCTCGAGCTTATCCATACCATCGATGTCCGCGTTTCACTGCCGAGTTTTAGTGCGCTCCAAGCAAGCGACCTGGACACATAAACAGAGTCGAAGTGGAATCTGGGTCACCACAACTCCGGGTGAGCCCCCGTGGTAGCCGCGTTTCGGTGGCACACTCGAGTCGGCTATGGCGCTTACCTACCTATCTACTCAGTTTAGGGCTCGAGTTGGTGACAGTGTAGATATCACCAGCCGCCGTTCCTCTACGGAGGCTATTCGCTCGGAAGATACAGTAAAGTCTGGAGTCACTTATGTGCGGCTACTCATGCGCTTGAACATTCCGCGGTTGTTGTTGATTTGGAAGTGTGTAAGTGCGTGCGCTCGCTTGCCCACGATGAGGAGAGCCCGGACTGGAGAGCTTGTCATATTCGGCGAGGCGAGCGCGAGATGGATGAATTCGAGACTCTCCAGGCGTCATCGATGACGGTATACCATGCAGATATCGGATTTGAAGGAAGTGTGGGGGGATGGCGGCAAGGTACTGCACATCGCCGGCTCAAAATCAGCAGACCCCGTCGTTTTTGGTAGCAACAGCCCGTTAGGCATATCGCAAATTCCTGGACTGCCTCCGTCCTCTTTCCATTCTCGGCATGCTCACTGTTGTTACCGGCCTCGTCACCGACCCGCCCCGCCGGGCACCATACTGGTGCAACCGGTATTGGCAGTAAGACAGTGTGTCCGAAGAGTCGCACGGAGAGCAAGATCGCGGGTCTACTGGTGCAGTGTTGACATCAGGGCGGGTGAGGCTGAGTTGTGACGGGGACGAACTAGTTACGTATTAGTATCGTTAGCCCGGGGCGGTTTGGAGGTTAGCTGTGTCTACCCGGGTTCCCCATATGAGGGCAGGTGGGTCGGGTCATGCACATTACTCTGAATACGGCGGCGCTTGTGGCATTGTTTTCATGCCGAAAATATATGATCTATTCAATGGCTGCTCTCGTGTTGGAAGAGGAAGAATTACGCCGGTGGGAATGAGGAGTGCTGTCGACGATGCTTCTTTGGTGAGGGCCTGGACGTTGGAAGCTATCGTTGTTCGATGGAACCAAAACTGCCCTTGAGCGTACCTGATGTGTTGTATGCAGGTCTACGGCCTACATAGCATTAATTATGATCGTCGGTGAGCGACTGATCAAGTCCATAAGGGGCTCCTCACCGGCTGATCATGGATTGCGATGCTCATATTTTAGATGCAACATGGCGAGTTGAGAGCCCGCCGGATCTTCTCAATAAGCTTCTCTGGTCGAGCTTCGAGGATCCAAGTCATCTCGTGCACGTGGTCAAATAGGAGTATCCCGTTGTATGCGTTGTTCGACTTGCGTATAACTATTACGTCCCTATTCCGTGGCTAGTCCATTTAGTCGGGCTCCCGCATCTGTGACGTTGCATCAATGGCAGTAACTCAAAAGAACCGACTCATAATAATGCATTATACCGGTATCTCTTCGACAACCTCAGCCATTCGAGCAGCGTAGCGGTCACCATTCTCATCCAGATGCTAGGGACGGCTCGTTCCTGAGTTTATTCATTCAGAAACCAGGCAGAAGGATTTCAAGTCAAGCAAGGCCGCCGGGGATGAGCCCATCAAGACCCATGCACTGCCTCTCCTATTGCTCGTCAACGCCAGTGATGCGAGGCAAGTGGCCTACGACTTCCTCGAATATCTGTTGAGAACTAGGGGAAAGCAAGTCAACTTTACGGTGAATTAATGAAGGGGCATGGCCATACCTAAACAACTTGTCTAGGCTGAGGACCGAACTAGATAGGGGCAGACTCGAATACCACCGCAGACAGGACTGCTTAATACCGGAATTGATCCGATTTACCAGTGAACGAGGTGTGTCTAATACGAGGTGTTGAGTTGCTCGAGTATCCACCATGCGATAATCTGCAGTAGAACAAAATGCCTCTAGAACGAAAGGGAGGCTCCTTGAGAGCGAAGGGGTTCGGTACCTGCTAGAGACATTCACACTGCGGCTTTTCAATCCATGCTACGACAAAGAATCCCTGACCCAACTCTGCATTTGGTGGTCACCCAAACTTCCACCGTGTGTCCTGTTGGTTCACCAGGCTGAAACGGTGCGGTGAAAACAAAGAATACATGTTTAAATAGGATTATCAGCGGTTTCGATTCACAAGCGCCAACGTCGGTAGCAGCCAACGACACTTCGTAACCACGGATCAATGTTGCTTGCTGGGGATCATACAAATGGGCAAGCATACGATCTCATCAGCGCTTCCCTAGCGCTAGTTATGCTTGCTTTGCTACAGACATTAAGCAACACTATCGAACTGCTGTTGTTCCCTACTTCGTATCCTGGCATCGTGACCGCCCCTAGCGCCCTTCGGCGTCCCAACGCTAATAGAAAGCCTTGGTATTGTCTTTCTTTTTTTGATGTTTATGTAGCATATCCACCTTCGCTGAAAGTGGTAGGAGCTCGTATCTTTAACCCGGCCTAAACCGTCGAGAGAGATACCGAGAAAGAGAAAATACGAACAGTACGTTGTAGAGATCGTGCAACCGTCCAGTAGCGTAGCGTTCCCGTCCGCTTCCAGCCGCATTTGCCAGACTTGATTTTTCTTAATTAATATCATCATGAAAATCCAGTTGTGCCGTCATTCAATGTCTAGCTGAAAGTTCTCTTACATAAACCATTCCTCAATATATCTATGTCCATACGCTAACACGGCAACAAGCTATCGCATCTCCATCTTGGGTTCCACCGGTGTTCTAGTTCCTATAGTATGGGGTATATAGCCCCTTTGCAGGCTTGGTGGCCGATGTGCCGAGGCGGGTTCCACTCGCTCTGCCACACACCACAGAGGCCCACAAGGACTTCTTACCCCTTGCGGAAATGGCTCTGCAATCCTTATACGGGTTGCCCGTCTTTGGAACGGAGCCAGCCGACAATTGGTAAATGACGTCGACCCGTGGACCCTGAGGCTCGTATTGAATGGCATATTGGACCTATTCTGACATCTTGGTATGTCCCTTTAGTCGTCTAGCTGGAGATGCATAAATAACGACCTTCTTAGCACCTCTCTTGTCCCAACTCCTTCACTTTAGAATACTACGATCTAAACACACACACTACTGCTTTAATCTGATCACACTGAACTATCCCGTTAAGACCAACACACAAATTCAAGATGCGTTTCACCATTGCTACCGCCGCCGCCCTCTTCCTTGGCGCTACCGCCTACGCCCAGCCCCAGCGGGGTGGCAGCCCTCCGGACCCGAACACCTACGAGAACATCGACATTTCCGACTTTTCCGTCTGGAAGGACGAGAGCGGCAAGGTCACCAGCGCCTCCTTCGGCCTGACCGGCGAGGACGCCACCGACCTCACCTGCGAGGTTCAGAACCCCGAGAAATTCCCCACCGAGGTCATCACCTGCGGTGACTCCATGTACCGATTCGCCCTCGACAAGGGAGAGTCCACCGAGTTCGCCCTGCACATCTACCACGACCTGGGTGGCGGGTAAGTTCTCCCTTGATTTTACGGATCTTGTTGGTAGTGGCTAGACTAACTTTCTTCACAGCGCCGGCTTCTACGGCCATGGAGACGTCTTCACTTACTGCCACGCCGGTGGTCTGAACAGGATGATCTGCACCCAGCAGTTCCCCACCACCATCGTCATCGACAACGCCCCCGAGTAAATTACTGGCCCATCGCCAGCTACGCACGTGAAGAAGGTGGACAACGATACGACGGCATTCAATCATGGTCAATTATAATGTTACGAGGTCATGCACATACGCTATGAAAATTTACATATCCTAATAGACAGTAGAATAGACTAATCGGGGCGCGTCTCCGGGCGCATTGCTTCCAATATTTTGCGTTCTCCTTATTGCGAACGGCTATGTCTTATATCCGGGCTGTTATGGTTGCTTCGTGAATTTGACCAGAGAAATCAACTGCGCTATAGGAGAAGAGTAGCCGGCCTAGACTCGGCGGCAGTCTTTCGCGCTTAAATAGTTAGATCAGGAGTTTGCACGGGCTGGGCCGAGGTGCATCATTATAAGTTGATGGGAACCTCTGTCTGCCATTGGAAAAGACCGTACGTTTTGAGCGATAACAAGAACCGAGTTCATCCTCGAGTGTGTATAAGATATGCCAAGCTTAGGGAGCTATATTGACATGACGTAGAGAGCCGGGCCTATGAACTAATTCCCTATATACCTATCCAGTCCAAACTGCAGGCCCCGGAGGAACATACTGTTCCGGCTGAAGTCTGGACAAGTCCACCAGAATCCCCGGGTCGTTGGTACTGTATGCCCCGGGGAGGGAAACGAGAGGTCCCGGGGTACCGTTACCACCACCCGTAATCTTGATCTGTGAGCATGCCAGATAGAACTGGGCTCCGTTGGCGCGCATGGCCATGTGCAGCGCGATTTGCTCGACGCGAAGCAGATATTCGCCGTCCGGGGTGCTCCTAGGAATAACAGCTGGCGTTGTCTCGTACGTATCTTCGGGCAGTCAGGATGATCAGTACTTTGCCTTGAACTGCAGAAACTAATCAGGGGGAGGAACTCACTCTGCCCGGGCCAGGTCATTTGCTTGTTGCTGTCCACGGTTGGCATGGGCGTATGGATCTTGAACCACACGGCCCCGGATCCGTCCCAATTAGCGGCGCTCCTTCCCGCCGGGACTTTGGCGAGGTAATACTGGGTAGGCCCCGGGTGGTTGACCTGCTGGGTCGACTTGTAGTGGACGGTAGCCCCGGCGGGAACGGTGGCGATGTTGGCTGCGTTGCTCGACTGGTAGCAACGAATATCCGGACTAGTTGGGTTTTCGATTCCTTGCTTGCTCTGGACGTTCTTCGTCATACGCGTCACCGACCAGTCGGCGTCCTCTGCTTTGCCATTGACGACCAGTCTCGGGAACGTGTCTTGGAATGTGTTAGATGGCAACCTTCAACTGGTACACTCAGGAGGCCACGTACAATGAGCTTGGACCGCCGTAGCGGCAAGCAGCAAACCTGAGAGGAAGTGCATATTGGGCAACGGTGTTCAAAGACTGGATTGAAGTGATCAAGGAAGACATGACCATGGCAGGTTTAATATACCTTCATAACCTCCCGCCTCCGTCGACAAATACGGTTATCTATAATAAAAATAGTGCTATTAATGTGCCGCTGGATGCATAATTGGTCCCATTACAGCTGTCTGCTCCGCTCAGTCGTGAGTCCCGTTTTGGAAGCTTGACATCCAAAGCCTTTTCTAGCCTATCATATACTACGCGGTTAATACGCATATATGGTAGGTCTTGGCGGTTCAACCGAGTATGGGGTTCGATTGCCGAGATTGTGCGGAAGCGCCTCGCCCGATACTACCCTTTCAAGGAAAATCATAAGTATATGGCAGTTGTATTGAACAGGAACTTTGGTTTGACAAGATGATAGCTTGCAGACAAGGCCCATTGCTAGTACCAGTTCGCCATTTCTATGACAGTTGCTTCCTACGCTAAATACACCTTCGCAAGTCTGCTTAAGCCACGTTGAGTTTCCATCCAGACTAAGAAATATTTTCGTGGTTGTTGGGTATGAGGGAATGGCAATATCACATCGAACGCAAATGTCCGCCTTTGTGTCACGTGTCAAGGTGCAATCTTCCAGAAAGGGGCTATTCAGAGACTATACAGTGGCTGTAGGTGTACATATATGGCCAGTTGCCTCCCATATGTTGGAGGGAGCAGGCGTTACTGGTCTAATTTATCTACTGTTACCTTCCTGCGAGACTGCTTCATCCTGCTTTCCACGCTGTTGCACCATTTTCCCTGATACTTTGAAGGTCCGCAATTATCACCAGAAGACTCGAAAATCAGATGTCTCGAGGTCGTTGTCCAGCTATAACAATTTTCTCGATGGCCAGCTACGACTTGAACAGGGTGTCCTATAATTTTGCAATTGTGCCAAGACGTGGGTAAGTATTCTTGAACAACCTTGAAACCGGATATTTATGTTATATGAGAGTACATCGTAGCTAGAGAAATGTTACTACGTTTTTGCGAGTCATGGATATTGAACGCAGCACTGAAGGGAAAGGTCGGTTTCACAATCGGAGGCCTCCACCTAGTATGCCATGACTGTCGGGAATGATAACGCAGCGGCAGCGAGAGGCACGGCCGTAAGCATCAACCTCCGAATCCATCTTTTCCCAAAACCCCGCCTACAACCCGCCGTGCATCCCTACTCTATACCCGGGTATGCAGTTCATGCTCTTCTGTCATGTGGGCCCGCTCAGCTTTTGATGCCTGACGCTAGAGCCACAACCGTCTCGAGCACCATAGTATACCGAAAAGGAATGCCAGTCCGCAGCAGATCGTTGGCGATGCCAGTCCAGTCGAACGTTTTCAATCCTATCTTCCGAGGCAGCATCTGGTGGAGCTGGGCTCTGGTAACCGACGCCGAAGTCGAAGAGGTGATGGCCTCTGATCCCGGCATAGTTGGCGTGTGGAGTACCTACGTCTAGCCACCTACGTCGCGATGGACAGTGGATAAATTTATCCACCTCTTATGGCAGTTTTTGTTGGGGTATGATTAATACTTGGATGACCAGGAGGCTATCAGGCTACAGGAGCACCAGGTATGATCGGTGGAGATTGATCTACTGTATGATTTTGATAGGTGGTGGATATCCATGTAGAGGAAAAAAAAATAGACATTTTCAATTTGACAAGGGTTTTGTATCTGTAGGACTTTAGACCCTGACATGTTGGAACATTGCCCATACGTGAATCACTTACTGATGAGAACAAAGGAACCGAAGTTCGCCTGTACGGTCAATAGTAAATCTTGCTTAAAATAGGTCTCTTATTATTCACGGACAAACACCTAATGGCCACCCTTTTCAGCGAATTGTGATCCTACCTCTCCCGGAGGTAATCATCTAGTATTATCATCTAAATTTAAGCTGCTACATATCTGCACCTCTTGCCAATAGCATTAAATGAGTGCCATGATACGTACTTTGAATACACAAATCCATAACGCCCATGGAGAATGATTCACAAAGTTCTGTGCTCTTGAGGTATGCGATGTTGGATGAGCAGGGTCGTAGCATAACTAAGAGGCTGAGAAATAATGCACTACAGGAATAAATGTCCAAGTCTGAATCTTTGCAACCTCATCATATGAACTGGAGCAACGAGCTTTAAGAATTACGTGACACTGTGGTTTATGTTGAAAGTTTACCAGTTGTAGCAAGCTGCAGTAGCCAAGCTCATGATCTGCCAGTGCCAAGACAGCTACCCCTATTCCGAAAAAGCTCCAACAGTGCATCTATACCATATGCATTTCGCAACGCCAGGGCTGCCACGCCTCTAAGTCCAGTTTCCCTCTTAAAATCCAATCAGGCAATCGTAATGTTCGCCCTGCTGGCTACCAAACCAATGCGTTACACGCTAGTGTGCCTATGTCTAGGTAGTGGCAAATGCATTTGAGCATGGAAGGCTTGCCCAGAATCGGGATCGGATCCTTTGGAGCCGGTTTCGGCGTCGAGAGTCTCCTTGCGCTGGTGTCGAAAGTAACCGATGATGATTATGAGGATAAGTATTGAAGCCACCGCACTCGCTATGACCAGGGCCGATGCGACAGGAGACAGACCCAGGAATTCTATCTCGTCCCTGGCTAGCAACGTAGCTGTCGGAGCCATTGCAGTAGTGCGACTATCGCTCCGTGGTAGGGACTTTGGACTTTGTTAGTAGGATGCGCCGCACGATTAAGGCTGGGTACGAACCTGAGCCTGTGATCCTCTGCCTTAATGCGATAGTCTTAACCATCAAGCACGCTTTCAATGGCTGAAGTGGCCATCTGATGCAAGAGTTCTGGTGGAGCGATTTGTTTAACTTCAACCCATCAGATACTTAGGACAGTCACAATACGACAAGGTTGTGGGTGGCTTATCGGTACAGGATGAAGCAGATTGGGACCCAACTCCCGGTTTTATCACACGTCGACGTGAGTTTGGAGGTGAAAGAGGATAGGCTTTCAGGCACACATTTGAAATCGACGTGATATTTCAATGATTTGCGAAGCGGGAGGGGCCTTAACTGATTGGAATTGCCGGGCTAAAATCTTTGTCCCCAGACAAAGAGGGCATTTAGCAGTCGATACCGAACGCCCGGCCCAGAATGTTGGCAGACCAATAGTGAACAAAGAACACCGACCCTGTACCCCAGCGACGATCACCACCACAAAGTCCCCTGGTCTATACAATAAGGCAAAGAGCTAGGTAGCTAACCGACAAGCCGTAACGCCGGACCGTGAATCATCTACCCCTAGGAGACCCCGAGAACCCCGCTTGCAGAGCGTCAAACCTCTCCTTGCGCAGCTTCCACCACGACTGCCGGCGGTTGGCGAGCGCCCCTTTGCATGGCGAATATCCACAGCTCCGGTTCCTCGCCCCGCGGCGGCTTGAGCTGGTACAGCTCGATGGCGTCCTCGAGCGACGACTTGTGGAGCGGCTTTCTGAAGTGGTAGAAGAAGAAGAGGGCCAGCATGAACCAGAACATGATCATGATGGTGGCGATTATTGCGATGGCCCCGTTCATGAACATGAGGTTGGAATTTGATTGGTTAGCCGCTTCTTGCCGCTCCTTGGCCGGTTCGTGCATCGTGATGGCCGAGTCTGTATTCATGGCGGGCATAAGTTGTAGTAGAAATGATGGTTCAGGGCCTATTGACGGTAAGTAAGGGTTGGATTAATCCAGGGGGACAGGAGCGACGCGACCTACAGGAGGGAAGGGGCGCGTTTAGGTGGATGTTCTCGAATTCGTGTAGAGTTGAAAATTTGGGGCGGTAACGACAGTATGGATGGCGATATGGTACGCGCGTGCGGTTGTTGTTGCTGCTGTTTATCCGAGTTCTTCTAACGTGTATGGTGTAGTCTTCGAGTGTTGGTATCCGCGGCGACCGCATCGCGGATTGCCGGATCTTGGAAGATTGGTGGTCTATCCTCACGCGCAACGCCTTGCAGACGGGAAGATATGTAGAGGTAGATAGAGGTGGACCTAGCTGCGGCCGGTGACGTTTGATTGAATATTTCGTTCGACGTCCCCCTCGCCTGAAACGTAGAAGCAACCTAATAGGTAGAGTCGATACCCTTTTCTGGCCTGCACGTCACGAGAAATATACATGGAAGTGACAGATACCGGTAGACCAGCCGAAGTTGCGTTACTACAAGATCAGAGCGTAGAATGACTCAACATTTGCAGAGACCTCGCTCTCGTTGCCTTCCCTCTATCAAGGTCCACCACATATTTTACGGACATCAACATCCTGCTTTGCGGATCGAAGGCCCGATGTGCTCAGTGATTGCCGGCCATTTATCGGATATGGGACAAACGAGGGCATATTGAATAGGCAATATGGGGACACTTTAGATCCTAGTCGGTAGGGCTCAAATGGGGGGTCTGCTGAATAGTAGCTTGAGATCACGAGATGACCGGCTCTTCCGAGTATGTAGCCAACTCGGGAATATCCGTGCGCGTCAGTACAAATTCGCTATTTCCCACTGGCAATAATTTGGAGCAGGGCAAGCACACCGCGTTTATCGACGAATAACATATCACGGCGCAGCATGCCTACCGACTTATGTCCTTTCCATCCCATCGTGGCCATCCCACGCCTTCCCCTCTCGACAAGACAGCCTAGATCTACCTTCGTTATCGACTTCGGAGCCTGACCCGAGGTTCCATGCGGTGTGAAGTAAGGGCCATAGGGAATTCCTCGAGCTGACATCACCAGGAACAGAATCGAACAAGTGAGCTGGATATACCATGCACTCTGACGTGAGGATAGGGAAGGAATGCCAGTCCCAGCTTCTTGGAAATACCTTTCCCACATTCGTCAAACCGTCCGGGGCTCATGCAACGTACGTAGTTCGTCCGATCAAGCGGATGGCAAGCTGAACGTCGCAGTCCGTTTAGCCAAGAGATCTAGAGCCGATGCTAGGTCCCAAACGGTGTCGAGGCGGGCCGGACTCGACAAGTCGCGTGCGCGGAGGCGTTCCTTCCGCGCCACGGCTCCCCCTCGATAACCTGCGCATTGGCGAATTCCCGCGCTGTCGGGACGGTCGCATCCACTCCCCATGCAATATGACATGGTCTGACATATACGGCATGGCGTGACCGCCGCCCAGCGCATGTCTGCCTCGTGGCCTGGAGGGTTATTGCCTACACGTGCTAACCCCGTAATGTGCTCGAAGCGCCGGTACAACCTCATCCGCGACTAAATTCCTGGTGTAGTACTACATGGTGTTCGACGGATAGACGGGAGAATTGGGCACAAGCGCGATAGCCACAGAATATGGCCACAACCCGTAGCCAGAGGGTCGCGAAGACGGCGGGCAGAGGACGTCGGGCTCTAGGCCTTCGAGACGGATCATCCCGCTGAAGAAAAGCATAACCAGCAAATGTGATGATGTGCCGGGCGTGCACGATGCAGCTTCCTTATTCACGTAGGCGCAGCTCGAATTGCGTCACGAGACTTCCGGATACAGGACGAGGCCTTTTTTTTTACAGGGCGATGAGGGGATCTTCTGCCGATGTGCACAGAGCAGCATCGATTTAGGGGTCCTATTGTTCGGGCCGATGCATTTGAGCTATCCGGGTAAGACCCAAACAAAGGGCCATTCATGCAAGCGTATCCATGCCTCATTTCGTTACTTTCCAGACCCGTGAATATAACTTATCTTATCCGCGTAGAAACTCGCGTTACCAGTGTGCTTCGATACAAGCTTACTTAATATGCGATAATTGTTTAACTGATTTGAAATATACCGGCCCAACGTCGACGAGGCGAAACGGCTCGAAGCTGGAGCTTCTATTAGTTGATTTGACCTTGCAACCTCGACCCTTTGTTTGAGCCCCCCCAAGATAAGACAAGCTCCGAAAGAACAGCGCTTAGGAACAAGCTTTAGGCGCTGTGGGCCTGCCCAGAACTCCAGATAGGGTAGGGCTAAGGACGCGGTTGGTGGTGACTGCGCCGCCGGCGGTTGCAACGGTGCACCTCTGCCCTTGCGTCCAAAGCCGTATCATTACACGCCTTGGGATCTATATTCATTTGAACTTGAGCGGTCGGTTAGGTAAGTGTTTAAAGATCTCGACTTATTACATGGTTATATAGATACAGCTAGAAAAGATACCGGCGAGACGTCATGAAAATTTAGTATCTTGTTTTCGTGCGCCGAAAGCTCATTCCGCACATGAGAGCTTCCATTACTTGAATAGGCGGCCATCCAATTAAAAATCCCATAAAACCCAGCGATAAAGAGAAATCGAGGGTAGCCCTAAAAGAGAGTCCGAAATTCGTCACATCGATCTTTTAATTTCTATGCATATTAGCCTATGTGCTCAACGAAAGAATGCAACGTGATGGTTCAGAAGAAGAACATGATGAAGAGCGAAACAGGGCGGGCAGGATATACCTCATGGGTATTCATATACGTCATACATTCTTAGTCGCTTAAGCGGTATCCCTTTAGAAATCCATCAGAAAGATGTCGTTTACAAGAGGATCAAGCGCCATCCCTTGAGAACGCATCAGAAACATGTTCAATGCAAGGAGATGGGAAGCTATGACGAGACATGACATGTAGGAAGCTGTGACGCAGGAAGCAGAGATACCCGAAGAAAGTTTACGCCAAAAAGGGGATGTGAAGGTGGTATGGGGAAAGGTGTCATAGAAAGGAGAAAGGGAAAGGAGGGTAGGGGATGGCGTTATGGACACTTACAATAGAGCCAGCTCTAGATCACCGTGGATCCTCGCCTTGAGGGTGACCTCGACCTCGAGGTTGAGGTCGAGGCGCAGGCGTAGCGTGTCGCTCTTGCCGCCGCCGCTGTCCTGCTTGTTGAGCGCGCCGCCCGCCACGTTGCTCAGCGTGCCCGTGGCGCCGTTGACGAGGTTGCCCGCCGTCTCGCCCACCTGGCCCGTTGGCAGTAGCTGGTCGCCCGTGAGCCCGCCCAGGGGGCCGCCGCCGCCTCCCTGCCTCTGCCTCTGCTGCGTCCGCTGTCCGCGGCGGCGCTGCCGCGGGGCCGGCGACTGGATCTCCTCGTCGGCGGTCTCCTCGTCGTAGTTATCCGACTGCTGGGGCGGCTCGGGCTGCGCTGCGGTTGCTTGCTTGCGCGATCGGGCGCGGCTGCGGCGGCTGCCGGACCTGGTCTGTGATCCCGAAGGGCTGCCTGAAGACATTTTCGGTTGCGATTTGCTCTTTATTCAGTCGTGTGGATGTCTTATGTGGATGAGCGGATGATGGATAATATTTCCACAACGAATCTTAGAAGTCGAAGTCTGGATCTAAAAGTAGTCTAGGGCACGAAGTCCATCGATGGCTGGGACTATTTACGTATTTTAGGAACGTCCGTACTCGCCCCCTGCTGCACACACGCGGCGGGCAGAAGCGATTTCTAGAGCCTCCATGGGATATGTCATGCTTGGCATGTTGACGTCACGGAGATCCAGAACTGGACGTAAACAGGTGAGATATCTGGTCGCCTGAATCCTGTTTTGGGACTAGAGGCGTGCAGGTGTAGTCCTGATACGAAGAAGAGATTGCTTCTGAGGTCTTGGGATTGACACGACCCCACTGGCTCGCACTCAGGAGGTGGATGGGGGTGTGTGAATAGCAGGAGTGGCTGATACGACTTTGTAAGCCACAGCGTCGAGTCCATTGGCTCACTTGTGATCAAAAGTTAAGCCTAAAGAGGTATGGTCCAGATCAATTGTGGTGGACCGGTACTTTGGCCAAGTGCACGTGACACGCGGCATGATGTAGCAAAACTTTTATTTAACTGAAAGCTCGCTCGGGGCCGGCACAGTTTCTACACGTGTACAAGTCACAGGGGTATTTAGTTGGTTACCTCCACTGTCCCGGAGGATCCTTTAAGCTGCTAGTACGTATACACAAATATATTTTGTATGCAAAAATACCTCCATCCCTCTACTATTTCCCACGGCTCTCCACGCAGCTCTTCATCTTATCCCCAATCATTAAAGACGTTCGGCAGCCTTAATGGACGATAACGTTTTGCGAAGGCGCTATATCTGGATATATCGAAGCTGGGTTTCTAGTGGAAATCACGAGGTCTTGATTTGGTAAATACAGCTGTTAGTAGGTTTGACAGAACGATGTATATGGGTTGGGGTGGTGACGACTTACAGATATGTAGAAACAGGTAGACTTCGATACAAATTCTATGGTAGTCTACATACTGGCCTGTAATGGAAACAACTGAGGTACCATGTGAGTCGTAGACGTTGCCAAAATCACTAGCCACCGCTTGTACATGGAGCTTATTGAAGCCGCAACAGCTTCTTGCATTGAGATTGATACTGTATTGTAGCTAGGTGTCATTGATTTCGATATAATTTGCATATGTACATAGGGTATAGAATGCTGTAGAATTGGTAGAGATAGCCCCCTGCCCCAGCCTGATTCCGGCCCCGGCTCCAGACTCCCCTAATCTCCTGTCGTCCCGCTAACCCGTGCGCCTCTTCAAGGTCTCAACCAACCCCGTTTTAGGGTCGTAAGCCGCTGAGGTAACTATCCCCCTCTTGTGTACCTACTCGACACGCCGAGTTGCAACTCCCTGTGCAATTCGATATCTACTATCTGCCGCGCCTCCGTCAAAACATCTTCCAGGTCGCCCTTCTTGTCGTAATGCACCGTCCAGGCGCCGTCCTCGTTCTCTACGGCGACGAAATTGCTCTTCTCGCCCTCGAGCGTCAGGTATTCCTCGTCTTCGGTCCAGCTCCAGGGGCCGATGATGTGGCCCATGGAGTCCGACCGGGATCCGTGACGCAACAGCCCCGTGTCCTTGTCCGCGAAAATCCAGTTAAGCATCGGCGGATCGTCAGCTATCGGGGCCACCAAGCCCTGGTACTGTTCTGGTCCCGGATACCCAAAATAGTACCCATTGAAGCGGTATCCCTCTACGGGACGAGAGGGGTGGTCAAGATACAGCTAACGGAGTGAGAAAGCTCGGTGAGTACATGCCCTGTCGGCCAAGAATTGAAGACGGGTGATGTGTACTGAGCTCTAGGGGTCTTCGTTACCTTGTAGTCTTTGAACACCACGAAGGCTTCCTGCTCGGGTGATTCATCGTCTGTGGCGAACTTGGCTGTGAGTTTGAACTTGATCCTGTCCTTTGCCTGCTGGTTCTGCTTCTTCTGGGCATCGATTGCCTCCGCGACGCCGATAACCGTCGGTATCGCGCCGATGGTCATTAGGCCAAGGGTAGACAGCGCCATCGGTCGGTCTCATGGAAGTCCAGGTACAGCGGGTGACTTGCGGGACGCAACTCCACAATGATTTGAAAAAGACGTCTCGACAATGCGAAGGGAAGTTCGAAGTGTGGCGACAATTCCTGCCACAGCTAGGAAGGTAGTATGCTCTCGAAAACAGGTTCTCAACCTGCACAGGTCTTCGGCGGTTGTCACCCAAAGCTGAACCAAGCCCGTCGAATGCCTTACCTCAGGTCGATCATCAGCCACATGGCCCACATGGTGCTTAACCTCCACGTCAGCTTATTCGTAAGTGTCTACAAAGTAGTTATGGTCTTAATTTCTACCCATGAGAAGACGTCCTCGCTACTCCTTGCAACACTTCTCGACAGGGCTTTAAACCCCGCTTTTCAGATAGAAACAGCTATTTGATATTAAT
Organism: Monosporascus sp. GIB2; assembly: GCA_004155935.1. Taxonomy (NCBI): domain Eukaryota; kingdom Fungi; phylum Ascomycota; class Sordariomycetes; order Xylariales; genus Monosporascus; species Monosporascus sp. GIB2. The sequence goes on from QJNV01000178.1 coordinate 42,470, forward strand.
TTAGTAAATCACTAAAAATATACGGCATACCCGCTTGGTCATAGAGCTAAAGATAAACTCCGTGCTGTAGACCTTGTAGACGCTACTAGTCTTTCTGGTGAGCGAGACTTCTATCCGAGCTTGAAGGAAGCTATCCGTTAATTGGTTGAAGCTCATTAGAACTCGCTACAGTCGGCACCGAAACAAGAAGCAAGAGTATACAAACCTGATACCACGTCACGAAGGTGACAAGGTTCTCGCTCGTATGGGTGGGGACGTTGGAGGGAAGTGGGGGGTTGATCTCATAAACGCCCTTGTCATCACTTACAAAACCGCTAAAGCCACCCCTGAGATACGTACTCGAAGAACCCTGGAAACTTGAAGTTCGTAAAAGGTATTGCGTCACGGGTAGCCCTTTCAGAAAATCAGGGTAGGTTCGTACCCCAGATGGACGTAAGAGAATAAAACAAGAGCGCTCGCCGCTAGCGCTGGCACCAGAAGCGCTGTCATGCAGAAAGAGAATAGACTCATATTTTGAAGTCCAGAACCAAACAGAAATAGTAATACAACATGTCGTCGCCAGCAAACGCAGAAGAGAATACCCAGCAGCCCCATCAGGCGAACGAGGAGCAGGAACAACAGCAGGGCCAGGAGAACGCACAGTCACAGCAGCCAGAAGAGCAACAGGATCAGCAAGAATCGCAACCTGATACCGCAGAGCAGCCGCGGGGAGACCAGGCCGGTGACCAGAAGCAGGAGCAGGGCCAGAACGACGGCGCGGCGAACCAGCAGGAGAGCGACGCCAAGACCGAGGTCGAGCAGCGCTCGCCGTCGCCCAAGAAGCAGAAGGAGCAGAAGAGGGGCCAGCAGGCCAAGCCGGCGCGCGCCGACTCCGTGGAGCCCTCGGTCTCACGGACCCGCCGCCGCCGCCGCCGCAACCAGAGCCGCAACCAGCCGGCGTGGTACGATAGCGAGAGGGACGGCGACGACGCGGGTTACGAGAAACAGGTGGCGCCGCGCCGCCAGCAACAACAGCAGTACCAGCAGATGCAGATGCAGCAGCAGCAGCAGATGATGCAGATGCAACAGCAGCCACAGAAGAAGGACGACGGCGGCGGGAAGAACCCCTTGAAGCTCCGGCTGGACCTGAACCTCGAGGTCGAGGTCACGCTGAAGGCGCGGATCCACGGCGATCTGACACTGGCTCTCTTGTACGTGCATTCTTTACCCTTTTGCATCTTACTCCATTATCTGCTTTAAGCAGCATGCCTCTCTGGTGAAGGCGATGGCGAAACACTCTTCTTTCTACCCCCTTCTTTCTACTTTCATTTGGTCCCGAGACTAACGCTGTGAGAAGCGACGGTTGAAGAAACATTTGACTAACGATTTGCTCGCTGCAAACAGGGAAGGGTTGTAAGCCTATTCCGTCATCAGCCGCAACCCGAATCCGGCGATCACTTGCCGATCCAGCGCCACGGGAGGTCGGCCATGACACCAAGCGTGTTATGGCATCCTTCAACCACCACGTTTAGACCTGTGTGGCAACAGGAGTGCACACCTGCTTACCTCTTAATTACTTTGACGGAACGGATGCTAGCGATTACTTTACAGTGATTAACTTGGTGGAAATAATGTTATCTTTAGAATGACTGTCAGGATAGCTTGTACATAGTAATCTCCTTAAACCTACGAGGCTCGGTTGAGTGCATTGTTCGCGAATCAAACTCGGTTTCGAAATCGCTTCCCCCCTTGCTATAACAATAGTACAGTCGTGAAGATTCGGTCTATATATTTGATGCTCTATCATGACGCCTCGTATATACAATCATGCGCGCACCGCTCTTTATGACGCCTCAATAGTATCATCATCACCATGGAAGAACCTCAGCACGGCCTGCGCCACCCTCTGGCCGTCGTGCATCCAGTCAGCCTTCTCAGCAGCCTCAGTGGCCTCACCGAGCGTGACGGCGCCGGACTTGATGCGCATCTCGAGCTGGGGCCTGACCATCTTGTCGTCGAACTCCATGTGGCCTTGGCTCGTGAAGAGCCGGCGCTGGATGTACACGCCCTGGACATCGGTGTGCTCGCTGCGGCCCCACACGTGTACCTTCGTGCCGGGCTCAAGCAGGTCCGTGGTCTCGGGCGACGGCGCGTTGATCACGTGGTCCAGGTGCATCTGGTGCAGGTGGATGCGCGTCTGGCCCTCGGGCAGCCCGAACAGCTTGTGCCCCACCTCCGTGAGGTCGAGTGCCGCATGCGCGAGCTCCCACTCGCCTTCGGGGTTCGGCTTCACCTTGGAGCCGAGCACGCGGCAGAGCACTTGGTGGCCGAAGCAGATCCCGGTGAGTTTGATGTCCGGGCGGTTCGTCCACATCCCTGTGGTCAAGGCCAGACGTCTATTTGGCTCCCCACCGTAAGTTTCGGAGGACGTACACCTGATGAGCTTCATAAGTTTCAGTATCCACTCGTCGTCCCCCTGGGCGTCATAACTGCTACCAGTGATGAGAATCGCATGGACGTCATCCCCGATACCCTCAGGCTCCGGTACGCGGCCGCCATCTGGTTCGGGCACGAAGTGCATCACGGTCTCGATTCCGAGCTTCGGATCGTGCTGCTCTCCCGCTTCGCGGAACAGCTCGTTCATGATCGCGCCATAGCTTCCGATCTCTTCCTGGGTGTCTGGGTGCGCCTCGTCGGTTTCGAGGACGAGCATCCGGACGCTGTCCGGATGCTCTGATAGTGCCACTCTCGCCTCCGGTGGTGCCATGGTGATCGGCGTTTCTTTATCGGCTTAGGTGGATTGAACAGCAAATTGAAAGGCACTTCAAGTTCGAGTTGGTCTTGGCCAATGTTTAGATTTCTCTCTAGGCACAAAGGCAACCTGGGAGTTAAGATGACTACGAAGTGACGAGACTTATCACTACAGGAGCAGAGGAATGGACGTGTCATAGAGTCGCTAACTACATCCCTAACGTAGGTCAAGCATCGTTCAGAACCGTCTCTCTGGTAGCGCAGAAGAAAAAGTGGCGATTCATACGTAATGTTCGTTCCAACGCTTCGGACGAAGAAAGCTTAATTTTGCGTTTCTTAGGTGTCTGTTCTCGCTCAGCGGGAAGACCCGCGGGTATTCAGAACAAAGTTTGGCCAGGCGGATCTTGGCTGGAAAACGTGGAATAATCCACTACCGGTATGCTTTCAGACCAATGGCGTTGATTCGGCATACTTCAACGTCACTACACAAGAAATGCGCGGCATGAAACAGCCGCGTTGGAGTGGTTCTTGTGCTTTCTGAAACCGTATAGACCAACATGCCGAAGTCTTGGGGCAAGCCGGATACGCGGCATTTGAAGGGATCATCACGTTCCACTTCTAGACGACTGATTGGCGGGCATGACAGGAGCCGTGAGCAACAAACTTGCTGAATAAGGAAGACGTTCTTACCACATGAGGCGTGTCCAGTTCGGAGACACAGCGCTGCTGCAGAATCATGTTGTGCCCAGGCGAAGCGGTCGATTTCATGTATGTTTTGGATGAAGTTGGCCTTGGGTTCCACGATGGCTGAGACCTGCGCGAACCATTACTTGGTAGAGCCCGTGCGACGGTGCGGCTAACCGTGGCATGGTCAGCAAGGACCGGGCATCCTACGTACCTACATAGTACAGTAGTCGGGCCATAGTCGTCAGCCGCGTGATAGAAGACCCGAGAGCATGCTTTGCCAAGCCGGAATTCTCCAGCCACATTTCTTCGGTTTCCGTACTTTCTTCTGCGCGCCGAGTGAATCTGAAGACGGATGCTGCTCACCATCGTAGTGGAAACTTGAAGCTTGACACTTCAATAATCGCGTCCTCTCTTAGTGTAGGTGAAGGAAGAAAATCTCCGTCATGGACGCATAATGACGACCTGATGTGCCACGCTTTCCCAGCCATATCCAATAAGCCCCCCATGTTCACAAAGCCACTGAAGCCCCTAGCCACACGCTCTGATTTCTCATTGGAGACACATTCCCGTGCCAGAGGACCCTTCACTTCGTACAAGTCATCTCGACCTCGTGGGACTCAATCCACTGTTTTCCGTTTTGCCTGAGACTCTAGGTACACTCGGGTTTCACTGCGTCAAGTGTGCTACGGTAACAGTGGGTAACGGTTCTTACCGTCTATACAATGCGGACGGGCACAGCACGGCTAGTCACAGCCGGTTATGGACTTGATCTCGTACGACTAAGACGTCTCAGAGCCCCCGGAACGCGGTGGACGGCATGTTAGTCTTGGAGGTTCTCATCACCACCAGCAGGTAGTAGGCCGAGCGAGCTCATATCCCTGCCTTCCTTCCACTGCATGTCCCTGGGTGCTTCAATGCTGTCCACTAGGTCAGGCATTTGACTTTCTCTACCTTGTGGGTGTGTGTTGCCCATCTTCTTTTTGCAACGGTCGCACGACTGCATTTGTTTAGAGTTTCGCCACAGGTGTAGCGGCCAGGTCGGCTCGAACCTGTCGGATCACCTGCACCTTGTGTTTCTGGACAAGGTAGGGAAATGCATCTTCCCATTTCCACGCATCTCAAGGTGCGACAAACAGGCGCTGTCCCAGCAATTGTCCGATGTTGAAGTCAAATTCGCATGAACGGCTCATGCCTAGACCGGGAGCTATGTTGGGCTAGCGTGCTCCAATATCCCTGTCATCATGCAACGCGGCTTGGTCGGGATGGTGGATGCGCGCCGCTCATGCTGCGATGAATGACGCAATGTAAGTGGGACATGGGCTTTCTGGCATGCCCCCAACCACTGGGTCGGGAGGCCTGGACAGCGAAGATTCAAGACGTGGAGACGCAACACAGCTCTCCTATGCCGAATTGAATCTATCGTTGTAGGGACTTGTTTCAATTCCAGTCAACTTGGATTTATCATCGACAGCCGGAGTTCTCATTGATGAATGCTGCCTCTATGGTTTCTACGTTTAGCGGACACGTTTAACATTGATTTGCTCTGCAACATTATCCTTGCGATCGTCCTTGTCGTTTTCCTCTACCTTTACGGCAACCACCTCTGCACATCGGCATCCACCATGGCAGATACCTTGACCCCACAAACGCCCACGAAAACACCAACGAAGAAGCTCTTCAAGCCGTCCACTAAGACAAAAGCACCAACTCCTGTCAAAAAGGGGGATTCAACAAACACCACGCCCCGAAGCGCCCGATCGACTGCTCCCCCAAACTTAAGCGGATCCCAAGAACTGCGGAGTGCCACTGACGAGAAGGCCCGATCGGCGCCGAAATCAGTGCTCTCGGACCCCGCTTCATGCAAACTTCCAGACTATGCTACGTCCGATGACACTGGCGACACTCACGTTGGCCCTCTAGATGACAATGTTCTTAACACTAGCGACTCTGTAAGCAGAAGTACGGGACCTCCTGCCTCACTCTCGAGTAATACAACGGACCCTCTTAAGCGCGGGACGTCCGAGACTGGAGAGAGAGCACGTACCGCTGCAGACGCTTCGAAGGCCGCGACGGGAGATACGGATGATTTGACTTCTGGCTCAACGGACCAGAATACTTCCAACTTAACAGACGCGCTCAAATCGCCGACCGCGATTGCCAACTACTTCGCCGATAACGGAAACCAGGAAATGAGTAGCTTCGTCAAGGCATTAGCTGGCAAAACTAGCTCTGACGATAGCACAATCAAGGCGAATGATATTATCGCGGATTCGAAAGAACCTTTACCAGGCGCACTGGAGGAATTGCCCACAGACGACTCCCTTGTAGCCGAGCCAACCAGCAGAACTAAAGAAGCCCTCGGTGAAAACGTTGACGAGCCTGGTCACACCAATTCAGAAGGCCATCCCGGCGCTATGAAGGGAATTACTGGTAAAGCGCTACAAAACGCCAAAGGCCAGGAGCAGGTTTCAAATGTTGCCAACAAGACACCGGACCTTCCTGAGCCCTCTTCTGTGTCCCAGGAGGCCGAAGGTGTTGGGTATGTCTCTGGCACCAACGCAGCCCCAACAAAGGAAACTTCCTCCAAGGACGGACAAAATGCATCAGTAGGCGAGCCCGATACTTCGAACATCTCAAAAGACGCCAAGGTGAACGTGCCTCTATCAGGAGATTTGGAGAGGAAAGCGTTACGGGTTACCGGCGAAGAGCGGGATGCTGCCGATGACACACAGTCGTTTGATAACATGGGAAAGCCTACACATATTGAACGAAGCATCGAGATTCCATTCCAACGGCCTCCACGGCGCCAAAGCGTCGTCCATAGTCCTCCCGTTCCGCCGAAGCCGAATTTTGGTAACATTGCCAATAATCTAGGCGATGTGAAAGACCTACCAAGTACTGAAAATCTTGCTAGTACGGATGATTTGCAAGATATACCCGGTGATCCACCAGAGGAAATCTTGGACCCATCTGTCCATTCCGCGTCTGCAAATGTCTCGCCAACATCTAAGATACCGAAAGTCACGCCTATCGGCACATCACCACCCGCCAACTTGCCTCAATTGGCCCGAGGCCTGGAAGACAAGATGGTTGATGATGTAGGGAATGTCGTCGACGAGTCCGGAAAGGTCCTTGGGCATGTGGTAGGCGACCTCCCAGCTATGGTAGGGAAGCGGGTAGCCAAGGACGGAGAAATCTACGGTGACGATGGGGAATTGATCGGATATGTCACAGAGAACTTCACGGAGTCAAGTACTACCGAGAACCCCGGTGGTCCTTGGGGTGGTCTTCAGATTGATCACGATGGCAATATCCTAGATGCTGCAGGGAATGTAATCGGACGATTCTTCCAGAAGCCAGGGGAGAAGGGCGGACCTCCGCTGTCTACCGCCGGTTCGCAGCCGAACCCCAAGCAGGAAAAGAAACCAAAGGTTAATGCGCATACCGGCGGCAGCCCGTCGGATATCTTCTTGGACGTCAAGTCGACTACGGATGGAATCCAACTCACCATTCGGATTCCTACAACATTTGGAAAGCAACAACAGCAAGACTCACAATAGGACGGTGTCAGGGGTCGTTCTCTCACGGTGGACAGATGTCTTTTTGGATATACCTAAAAAGGGGTTTGGACAGATTGGCCAGTTAGCCATGCGAGTCTATATCCGAAATTGATACGTCTCTTTGTCGCTTAGTCGATAATGCTTATATTGCGCAAGCGCCCATATAGTGTGATAGGCCGTAATCCGCCTCATGCGCTGTGTGCGAGTCTCACGTAGGCTAGATTATACACATTATACATCCGACACGGGTGCCAAGCAGTGAAGCCTGCGCGAGACTTAACCTAGATATGACGTGAATTCCGCAGATCAGTTGTTGGTGTGGCTGAAAGAAACAAGATATTGCTGAGGAGTGACGTCTAGTCGATCCCCGCAACCAGGTGTTGACAAATGGGGCCCGACATGCAGTTGTGTGAGCAGGGGTCACAGCGCATCGACGCTAGTCCCTACGGCCCCCACGCGTCTACCAAGATTTACCTCAGCCGACGATCAAACGGCGTTTGAATGCCATATCCGGCGAGCGTACTACGTCGTAGGGGTAAGTTTAGCATCCTAGTCGGGTATTTTCATTTATTTGGCCTTAAAGCTACTAAAGTTATTAATTTCATGTAAATTGTTATAACTTAAACCTTTTTAAATATAGAGGGTTAAATAATATTCAATTTCGATTACGGAAACGCTTATATGAATTAAAACCTCAATATAGCGATAGCGCTGGATCTAACGCTAGGGGATACCTTACAGGGATGTTAAAATTCGGCCTGATACTCAGTACGACGCCTACAAGTGGGTGGCACGCATGACTGTGTTTTGCTGGCGGCTAGGGGAAGGGCTATTTGGGCCTACACTTACCAAAGGTTCTAGACTCGCATATTCCGTTTCATCATACGAGTAACGAGGGAAGCTCACTGAGCTAGGTAGCTGCGCAGCTCGATCGAGATCTCCACTCCGGGACCCCAGGGTGCGCTGTAGAGCATGGCGCGTTGTTTGGGAGTAGGAAATCTTGTTTTGAAGCCCCCAATCTCGACTTCCCGCTTGCTCTCCTACCCCGATGATTGAGACACACCAGTCATACATCAGGATCGGCCTTCCAGAGTCGGCCGAGAGTAGCTCTCAAGGCAACTCCCACCTGGTGGCTAACCGCGTATGCAAGAGCGGCGAGCCACATCACCATGCGGGAACACCCCCAGCCCAGGTGTCTGTCTGTGGCTCCCCTTGTGGTATCTGACTCCATGATCAGCAACTCTATTAGCCAAACAAGTCTCTAATGTGGCTTAATGGCTTTATACTGATGCGAATTCAACGCGCAGAGGCGACATGAAACCCCATGTCGTCCACCCCGATGACGTTCTGGTCAATCTACGAAGCTCAAGCTCCCCGAGTCATGACGTCGAAACCTTGTAGAGGTGAGGCCCAAGGCTACGGGATTGGGGGGCATGAGCCACCGCTCCTCGATATCCTGTTCGCGAGAAGCGACAAACAGTTTGGGCAAGCATGGAGTTTTGTGACGTAAATTAGGTTCTCTCTCGGATCTAGCTAGGTCTATACCTCTGGCATGCTTTGACGATCAATTAATAAGTACCAAAGGGTCCAAGAACAAACGCTCTAGAATCCCACTTTCCAATTAGACCCCACGACCCATGATACCCACAACTACACAGAACCACACGCATAATAATCGCCAGAGAAGAGTAATTAAGTACACTACCCAAGAGATAATCACAGACGAGGACCCGGTCACAGTCATTCATCCAGCCGCCATGTCAGGAAACGTCTCAAGCCCGGCCCCCAAGGCTGGCACGGAGAACGCCCCCAGCCCGAGGCAAGCCAAAGAGACACCACAGAAGGCTTCATCCCGTGACGACGGCGGCTCCGGCGCCGATCCCTCGGTGCCACGCACCGTGAGGGACGAGTCGCACGAGCCGCAGCTCGGGCAAGAGTCTCAGAATAACAACGACGATGGCGAGGGCGAGATGGTCCCCGCGGCGGGCCGCATCAACGAGGACGGCGAGGTCGTCGACGACGACGGCAACGTCATCGGCCGGGTCGTCAGCGGCAGCGGCACCAACCCCAAGGACCTCGTCGGCTACATCGTCACTCAGGAGGGCGACGTGCTGGATCATGACGGCGGGGTCGTCGGCAAGGCCGAGCCCCTGGAGGACGACCACGATAACGAAGATAACGCCTCTCCCTCTGAGCCTCATTACACCACCACTGCCGCGAAGGAGAGCGGCGGTGGCGGTGGGGACCAGAAGGAGCAGGAGGGCGGAGGCGGAGGTGGTCGCGGACTCGGTGGCACCCTCTGGGGCGCCGGTAATGCGGCGAAGACGGCGCTCAGCGGCGCCACTGGCGCTACGGGCGATACGGCTAAGGGGGCTACTGAAGCCGTTGGCGATACCGCGAAAGGTGCTACCGACGCCGCGGGTAAGGCGACGGGCACTGAGAGCGTCACGGACAAAGTCGGTGACACGGCTAAGGGCGCCACTGACACTGCCGACGATGCAGCCAAGGGGCCCGCGGACACCGCTGAGGCTGTAACAGGTGACGCTCAAGATAAGGTGGAAGACACGACTAGCCAGGCCCAGGGCCAAGCCGAAGGTGTTAAGGACACTACAGGGGACGCCACAGAAGGCGCCGCTAACACCGTCGATAACGCGACAAAAGAGACTACGGATACCCCCGAGGGTGTTACAGGTGGCACCCAAGACAAGACGGGCGATGTAACTAGCGAAGCCCAGGACAAGACCGAAGGCGCCGGGGATGCCGCTGAGGGCGTTACAGACGATGTCCAAGACAAGGCGGAAGACGCGACTAGCAAAGATGAAGACAAGACCGAAGACACCAAGGAGGCCACGGAGGGCGCTGCTGGCGAACTGCAGGACACGGCCGGAGAGGAGGCGCCCATTGACCTACAGGACAAGGCAGGGGAAACTCAGAGCCAGCTCGGCTCAAAGGCTGAGGGCCTAGCTGAAGAAGCATCAATTCCCGTCGAGGGCGTCCCATCATTCCCACCGTCAGTAGCCGATAAGATCATCGGCCTGTTCGAGGGGCCCTTCACCATCGCCGACGGAGGCAAGGTAACCGATAAGGACGGAAAGGTCCTCGGCCAGTTGGCCGCGGGTTCCGACATCCAGGACCTCATCGGCAAGGAAGTGAAGGGCATTGACAGGGAGGGCAACCTCCTGGACCAGGATGACAACGTCCTCGGCAAGGTCAACATCGCGCCGGAAGGCTCGGTGGCCCAGAAGGTCAAGGAGCAGGTCCCCGAGGCCGCCGAGCGCCTCGATGCGCTCGAGAAAGCTCGACAAGATACTGGCATCAAGATCCCTTCGTTCGCTCCCTCGGTGGCCGACAAGGTTGTCGCCATGTACCAAGGCCCCTTTAACATCGCCGAGGACGGTCAGGTCACGGATCTGAACGGCAGGATCCTAGGCAAGGTAGCTGAGGGCCAGGACTACGAACATTTGATCGGCAAAGACATCAAGGGCATCGATGCAAAGGGAAACTTGCTCGGTGACAACGACACTGTCCTGGGCAAGGTCAACCTGGCACCCGAAGGCAGCATCGCCGAGCGTATCAAGGAGGAAATCCCCGAGGCTCGTGAACGCCTCGAGGCTATTGAGGAGGCTAAAGCCCAGGAGGAGGAAACCCGTCTGCCGGATGTCTCCATCCTCGCGGGCCTCAAGATCAACAAGGGAGGAAACGTCGTCGATGAGAACGGTAACCCGCTCGGCAGGGTCAAGAGCGGCGATATTAAGAAGCTCGTTGGCAATACCCCAGACAAGAACGGGAAGGTATGGGACAACCAGGGTAACGTCATCGGCGAGGTGGAGGTCCTTCCCGAGGCCATCAAGAACGAGGCCCCCCCATTCGAGGACTTCCCCGATGCTACCGTTGACAAGTCCGGCAAGGTCATCTACGAAGGCCGTCAGGTCGGCGTCGTGGTGGGTGACGACTTCCAGAAGCTCATCGGCAAGAAAGTCGATCCCGACGGTGATATCTTGGACAAGCACGGCAACGTCATTGGGCACGCCGAGCGGCAGGAGGCCGAGGAGCCGGTTGAGCCCGAAGGCGAGGCCATCGACTACTCGATCCTGCGCGACAAGAAGGTTAACAAGCTGGGTAACGTCGTCGATGACAAGGGTCAGGTCTGGGGCCACGTAGTGCAGGGCGTCCTCAAGCACCTCGTCGGCAAGAAGGTCGGCCTCGACGGCCAGATCTTCAACGACGCCGGCCAGGTCATCGGCAAGGCGGAGCCGATCCCCGAGAGCGAGCGCGAGGAGGCCAGCGAGCCGGCGCCATTCGAGGATTTCCCCGGCGCCGTGGTCGACCAGGACGGCAAAGTCATGTTCCAGGGCCAGCAGGTCGGCATCCTCGTCGAAGGCGA
>QJNV01000178.1:53930-120212 GCA_004155935.1 Monosporascus sp. GIB2
AGCGAGCCGGCGCCATTCGAGGATTTCCCCGGCGCCGTGGTCGACCAGGACGGCAAAGTCATGTTCCAGGGCCAGCAGGTCGGCATCCTCGTCGAAGGCGACGCCAAGAAGCTTAAGGGCAAGGCCATCGACGCCGACGGCGACATCCTGGACCGCGCCGGCAACCGTCTTGGGCGCGCCGAACGCTGGGAAGAGCCGGAAAAGGAGCCGGAGCCTGAGATCGACAATTCGGCGCTCGCCGGAAAGCGCGTTAATAAGGTCGGCAACGTCGTGGATAAACACGGCGACATTTATGGCCGCGTCGTCGAAGGTGAGCTTTCGCGCCTCGTCGGTAAGATATGCGATAAGCATGGCTTTATCCGTAACGAGGGCGGCGATATTATCGGCAAGGCCCAGGTCATCCCCGAGGCCGAGCGCGAGGAGGTTAGCGAGCCGGCGCCATTCGAGGATTTCCCCGGCGCCGTGGTCGACCAGGACGGCAAAGTCATGTTCCAGGGCCAGCAGGTCGGCATCCTCGTCGAAGGCGACGCCAAGAAGCTTAAAGGCAAGGCCATCGACGCCGACGGCGACATCCTGGACCGCGCCGGCAACCGTCTTGGGCGCGCCGAACGCTGGGAAGAGCCGGAAAAGGAGCCGGAGCCTGAGATCGACAATTCGGCGCTCGCCGGAAAGCGCGTTAATAAGGTCGGCAACGTCGTGGACAAGCACGGCGATATCTACGGCCGCGTCGTCGAAGGCGAGCTCTCGCGCCTCGTCGGCAAGATGTGCGATAAGCAGGGCTTCATCCGCAACGAGGGCGGCGACATCATCGGCAAGGCCCAGGTCATCCCCGAGGCCGAGCGTGAGGGCCTCAAGGAGGGCCCCTTCTCCGAGCTTCAGGGGTGCACCGTCACGAGGGAGGGCAAGGTCGTCACTCCCGGTGGTGATGTCGTTGGCCGTCTCGTGTCCGGCGACCCTAAGGTTCTGGTGGGCCGTCCTGTTGATGACGACGGCGACGTCGTCGATAAGAACGGTAACGTCATCGGCCATGCCGAACGGTGGGAGGAGCCTGAAGAGGAGAAAGACGTCAGCCCCATGTGTGGCCGCCGCGTGAACAAGCAGGGCGAGGTCGTTGATGACAACGGCGACGTCATGGGCAAGCTCACCAGCGGCGATCTCGGCCAGTGCATCGGCAAGAAGATCGACGAGGACGGCGACGTCGTCGATGGCAAGGGCAATAAGCTCGGGCACTGCTCGCTGCTCTCGGAGATTCCCGAGCCGGAGCCGGAGCCGGAGCCGGAGCCCACGGAAACCGAGGAGGAGAGGCAGGCCCGACTGCAGCTTGAGCAGGACCGCAAGATTGCTGGTCAGATCGCCGCCTGCATCGAGCAGTCGCTCGACAAAATAAAGCCCATCTTGAGGATGATTACAAGCGTAAGTTTTGTCGCGCCTTCATTTAAGCATCTATAGCCTATCTATCCACCTATCTATTACGCAGCTACTGACAATTCATCTGAATACAGAAAATCGAAGCCGAAGAACGCAAGCCCGAAGATGAGCGCGACGAGGAGCAGCTCGTCAAGGACGTACGTCCGCTCATCGAGGAGGGCGGCAAGATCCTAACAGAGGCCAACGGCGTGATCCGGGGCCTGGACCCGGATGGGCGCATCTCGGCGAACGCGAAGCACAAGACGGCGGCGCGCGAGGCGACGCCCGAGGAGTACCGGCTCGCGGAGCTGCTCAAGGAGCTCACGGGCAACGTGACCGAGACCATCGAGAACGCGAAGCGCAAGCTCGAGAACATGCCGCGTGCTAAGAAGCAGATCAATCCGCTCTGGGGCCTGCTTGCCGAGCCCCTCTTCCAGATCCTCGCCGCCGTCGGCCTGCTGCTCAGCGGCGTCCTCGGCCTCGTCGGCAAGCTGCTCAGCACCCTCGGCCTCGGTGGGCTCGTCAATAACCTTCTCGGCGGCCTCGGACTTACCAAGGTCCTCGAGGGTCTCGGCCTTGGCGACGTCCTGGGTTTGGGCGGAAGTGGCGACAAGAAGAAGAAGAAGTCTGGCGGTGGTCTGCTGGGCATCTTCTAAACACACCAAGACTGAACTTTTAATGGTGTTTTCTTCTTATGAGGTAACGGGTAATACGCCAAAAAGGGCCTACTTGCAGATCTAATATGTATGTGTAATGGAGGGACGTCGGTTGGCGCGTACGATTTACGAAACTTCTTATGACAGTTCATGGCGGTTGGAATACTTAGCTGATGGGTCAAAAGTGCTTTTTGGGTCTGTATTAGTTCTAGTGGAATTTCACATCTCACGATGTTTTAACACTATCATAAATGCGGCTATTGAGCAAAATAGGGGTTAGTAGTTTTGACGATACCTCTGCAATAGTCATGCATACAGGTGCTGTTGTGGTGGCAACACTCCTATGACCAGCAGCCCCTCCCTGGAATTGGCTACATATGCCGCCTAGGACCTGTCTCCCGCACCAGGATTGATGATGAATTAAAGACCAGTAACGTCGTCATGCATGACGTATTGGCTACAATGTGGAGGGTGGGCAGCTGGACAAACAACATTGTACAGCAGCCACTAGCAATGCCACATGCTCCAATGTAATACCTTGCTTGTTTTTGAGTAGTCCATGGCTTGTGGCGGCAAGATTTGGTCAAGCTTTTGATGGCAAAATAAAATATTTAGCTATTAGTATCATATATATCATCTCCATCCTATAATCCGAGTCTATTGCGAAATTCATTCCGAGCACCCTTAGAAACTTACGCAAACTTACTCATAATGCCGCGAACTCTTTTGCTGTGCTTCATTCACGGGTTCAGGGTTCGCTTACCCACTGGTTCTAGGATTGAACATAGTTTATATGCTGACGAGATCATAGGGGAGTGACGACACATTCCACGACTTCCCTAGCGACTTGAAGAAGCAGGTGTCGAGCAAGCTTCCCGATCACAATGTGGAATCAATAGTATATCCTAAGTATGAGACGAAGGGAGAGTTAGGCTGTTGCTCTGAGGCCTTCCTGTCTTGGTAAGAGACCGGTCACACGGTTCGATTGATATGGGTCTGTGATCGCTAATGAGCACAGGCTGAGGGAGAAGGTGATGGACATCCGAAAGACGCAGAGCGAAAAGCCGTGGCCTCCTCATGACAGAGATGTCGGCGTCATTCTTGTGGCGCATTCCATGGGGTTAGGGCGTTACTGTTTATCTGTCGGGCACACTGCGTTAGCTGACGTCTTGATAGGGGTTTCGTCGCCGTTGACACCCTCTTTCTCATATTGAATGAGAGGATAGCGAACGGCGAAGAGGGCTCACCTATGTTCCCACTCATTCAGGGCATTCTGACATTTGATACCCCATTCAATGGACTGGCGAGATCCATGTTCGTCTACGGTGCTTTTTCGAACTATTCAAAGGTCAGTAATGTCTTCAACGCCATGACGGCGCTTTCGGCAGCGCCTGTCGCTTTGGGTAGATCAGCGTTCACAAAGTCTGCCACTTCGATACCGGCAGGTCGGCCCTTTAGTCCTACTTGGAAGGCATGGCAGCTCATTGCTCTGCGGACCGGGACTGTCGGCGCTATAGCTGCAGGGGGTGTGGCTGCCTATGTCCACCGCAAGAAGATTATGGAAGGACTGAAGAGCATGCGCAATCTCAATAAGGAATCTGTGAAGGAGGGGTACAACCAGGGGATTGATACCCTCAGCCAAGGCCTTGCGTATATAAACAGGGGAAACGTTGGGAGATCGTTCGAGTACCTTTCCGACCACTTCACTTTCGTTGGTGCTCTCCTGAAGCAGCAAGAGCTTAGCCGAAGGCTTGACCGAATGGCGAGTCTCAGGGGCGTTGGTATCCATGACTTCTACATCTCCCTTGGGGCAAATGGCGTATGGAGCGGAGGGTATTTCGTCCCTGAAAGGACATTCTGTGCCATACCCGAAAAAGGACACGGGGCCTACAACCTCTTCTCGAGACAAGTCGTAAAGAAAGTCCAAGACGAGGTCGAGGCCCACATAAGCATGTTCAAGCTGGACAAGAACGAGGACTATGAGCGGATGACGCAGGAGGCATGCAATCTCGTCGTAGGGTGGTTTAATGATGAGACTGAGCTCTACGACGACCCGAAATTTGCTACTGCCCCGCCGCCACAAGAACCCGTCGATCAGCTTGTGGATACCACAGATGATGGCAAAGAAGTGCCAAAGGCTGACATTGTTAGCGGAGCAACAGGTCCCAGAGATTCGGGAACACAGCAAGTGGACGAGTACAGCGAAGACGATGGAGAGATGCCTGACGAATCGCCTGTTGACATATCCGCCGCTGCATCTCTCGTGCCCTTGCCGGACGACGAAGAGACAGCCCCACTGGTTACCAATGCGAAAGAGACAAAAAAGGTCACTTACATACGACATCTGATGAAAGTCGCACAGCAAGCAGGCACCGATATTAGGTCTTACGTACCGTCCAAGATACCTGACATGCCGCAGATGCCCTCCGGATCAAGTCTTAAGTCGTTCATCCCGAGCCAGATGCCGAGCATCCCACGGCCAACTGTCAACCTATTCGGCAAGACTCAGCAATCGGGCGCGGAAAAAGACCAACCCGCTGAAACCCAAGTAGGCGAACCGGTGAGAAAATCTGGATCGGGGGCCGAGTCGATTGCTACAGAACAAGGCGCGCCACAGCCTCTCATAGAGCGAATAGCAGCAACGGAACTCTACTCGGATCCGACAATTGGCTGAGCCGACTGTTACCACTACAAATGAAGAGGAGCTCATGGGCAGATAGTTATTTCCCTTTGCTACTCTCCTGTCATCTCTTATAGCTATCAACTTTGCTTTGGTGGAGCGACAGAATTCGGCTTCGGACAGGTTAAGCCAAACAAGGGAGACGTGAGGACTGAAGTGGATAAGTAATATACCTTATGATAATATTACTCTCTTGGTACTTCCTTGACACCTTATCTGATTTGATATGAATTTCTTACGTTCTATTGCGCCCATGCCGGGTTGAGAGCCAGAATCGCCGTTAGCTACGATTGCATGCCCCCAAAACTGCCAGCACTGGACGGTTCCTGATACCTGTAAGAGTAAAGCCGATAAGGATAGTTAAAACTCGCTCTGAGAGCGGTACGCCATAGTTTGAATGTCTATAAACCCCACTCCTTGCTACAGGGTCCGCATTGGATCCTCGATCATGAGAGGCACTTCTCAGTAGGGTCGATAGCCCACACTGGCCCTATGCTATCGATTCGCCCACCGCTTCTGCCATGGAAGCAAAGCAACGACAGGTGCGCGTCCTTCTCTGGCGGCGACCACTCGACAGGGCTGCCGCCGCTTCCTCCATACCACTCGCTGGACCCTTGTGGTCATGATTGTCAACCATCAGAACAATACGGGTCAGGGGTAAAGCGCTTACTATTTGTATTGGTGATGAACTGCAAGCTGTCGATGTGGGCCGAAGCACGGCCTTTGACCTTAACGATACGCTCGCCTTCGTATAAGGCGAAAGTATGCTCGGTGCCGCCGTACCCTCCAAACCGTCCACTTCGCTTATCGCCGTGGGCAGTATGAAATATGCACTATGGGGTATTACAAGATGCAATTTGCAGTCCGAGCGATGAACAGCGGCTTACCTCAACTGCATCGATCTGCCTTCCACATCGGATGATGATGGTCTTGAGGATTGCCTTGGATGGACTCTCCAAGTTACTGAGCATGTCGAACGAAATACCACCAGATCCTCCCACGAGAGGTTCGGCGAACACCTTTTGTGCGCTTTGCTCGTGAACGTTACCCCATATTGGCTGGATTTTGGTCAGCCTAGAATTTCAACCCTCCATCAGTACACCGGCATTACCTCTAGAGCGGTCAATACCCCGGTAGAACGGCCTCTGAAACCGATCAGGGATTGTTCTTGCCCATCGCACTTGGGACGGAATTCTGTGGGGCTGCCCTCCTCTAACGTTAACCCGCCGTACTTCCACGACTCTCTGCCCTTGTTCGTCAAGAACTGAACACCCTCGACCTCCTGGTTGACTGTCCAGACATACACCGTCTGAGTCGTTAGCATAGCAAAACACACACCTTGATCTGGAATCATACAGTGATAGTCTCATCTGGACAAGTAGGAAGTCAGTGGTCTCATGAGCATGTTCGACGGAAACGAGGCCGGATATGGATAATACCTGGTTCCAACTCGAACTCGAATTTCTGACCACCAGAGCCTCCATAACTTCCAGAAGACGTCCCATCCGCGTACACGCACGTTAGGGCATGCACCCTGTTTCCGGAGACGGTGACAATCTTCGACAGCTTCGAAACGGTGCTTTTCACCTCGAAAGGGGTGCCGATGAGGCCGCTGAAATTCACTCTCAGAGACATTGGCTGATATTGACAATTGAGAAATATGTACGAGAGGATCGAAGGGATAGAGAATTATGAGTTGCCTCTCTACTCAGATGGAAGGCCGGACTGGCAAGCCGTATTTAATGTCTATTTTCGTTACGCTGCAACCGGTCGTTGGAGATGTAAGTCCATTGGGAGGAGTGGCCAGCTGTGTCCGGCCGTGTGGAAGCTGAACTGCAACCTTGCTGCCCCGTAATTTGACTTCCAGTGTACACAAACGGCCATCCGCGCCGAAATAGGCTCTTGGCATTTCCCCATTTGGAATTTCAGCTATGTGCGATCCCTGCGCTATCAACGTCTGAAGAGTGACTCGCTGATCATGAATGGCAGTTGCCCGGTCGTAGTGTATTCCTGACGTATCAAATTGAAGGTCGCGGCGACATAGAAGCCACTAACAACGTTCTGGAGGCAGGACATATAGTCCTTCGACGCCTTAATAGGCTTACCTTCCGATGGTCCGGTAGCGTGGTTTGGCGTGATGATAAACATTGAGAAACGGGCACCTTCTCTAAGCGGTCGAATTCAGAGAAATGTGACCGTCTTTGCCCATGTACTTGGATGCGTTCGAATCCTCTATCTAGGGGGGATGGCTACAACCGTGGCGGCAGTGACCGAGAGCAACATTCTCGTATCTTAAAATACCCCATCTCGGGTCGCTTCCGGAAGGTTACTCTGAACACCATACTGTTTATTCAAGTTTTATATCGACGGTGATCTTACAATCTCACATATAAAAGCTCCTCGTAACCAACTTTTGGTCGGTTCGACACTTCGAAGTATGTATCCACCTCACCCGTCAGCACCCTACCTTTAGACATGAGCTTATCGCTGATTCTCCTCAGACAACTCGCGCCGACAAGCAGACTTGTGACACTGTTATTGATGCATACTATTGAGACATCGCTCATGGTCCAGCGTCTCTTGTTGGCCAATTCCTCCACAGCACGAATGATAGATCCTGCACCGTATCATCACCCTCCGCCGCCGGTTTGGGGGGGGTGCGGTCCACCGCATGCATCGACGACACCCCTATATACCACACCTGGCCCATCTCGACGATGTCATGAAGGACTTCCATTGTCTTCTCGATCGGGACGCCGTCGGGGTTGACTCGATGGATCCGGTAGAGGCTTGCGTAGTTTACCCGAAATTGACTGAGCGATTTCTGGACTTCGCTTAATATGGCTGGGAGTGAGAGCCCGTGGGCATTGATGTAGTCCTTAGTGTTATTGTGCTGCTGTATTAAATAGCACCTAACGGAAGTCTCCAAGAAAGTTCATCTCTACACATTATCAGGCCAGGAGCATACCAAGCACTGTATGTAACGTGACGATCTGCGTCAGCCGCAAGAACAGTTACACTTGAGTTGCTAGAAGTCTCTCTCGCTGGGGCTCATAGGAGCACTGCTTGGAGGCGTGGCATGTATATATAAATAACACACGTTATAAGCCTTCTTAGCAGAGCATTTTCGTCATCTCCGATAGTTATGCAGTACCCGTAGAGATAGGCGTAGGATAGGGGACCCCACATCAACAGGCCCAGAATTGGAATTCGAATCCATCTGGCGGAAGCATCCGTGATAGAGTATATACGCAATAAGTATGATCGTATAGCTGCGACGATAAGACTTTTAAGATGATTTTCGCTGTTCCTGGTCATTTCTATTTTCTCAAGTTTCGGGGCGGCCAGCGGCCTTCCTTTTTCGCCTCTTTCGCATGTAGTGGAGTCAAGACTTCAGGGGTCAGGGGCTAGCGGTGTCTCCGACTTTTCGCCTTCTCGGGCAGGTGCAGCTTGAAGATACAGACTAGGCATGTGACAGGGCCGCCAGGAATATATTTAACGGAGCTTTTCTCTTTCTCATTTCTTCAATGGGGAGTCCTCTTTCGTTAGGTCTAGAGTTGACCGGAACTAGCGCTGTTGGATGCTAAATTCGCAGCGCCGATTGGTCAGGACCCGACGAAGAGCAAGACATACGATGGACCGGGACCGAGGCCAACCACTAATCGAAACTGCTTCGTAATATAAACATTCGATATTTCCTCTCCCTCCGCAGAATACAGTCTCATCGTCTTCGCTTGTTTTACTTTTTCCGAATCAATTGCATCGCTGCACTTCATTCACATCCGGGCTGCGTAGGAGAACTCGAACAGCACCGCTTACCCCAACCATCAGCATACGCGACTCTCGCCACTTCAGTTGCGGGTAGTCGTAAATATGAAGTCTCTGGTATCCGGAGTTGTTGCTCTCATCACGCTGCTGACCGCGGCGTCGGCACAGCTCAGTCCCGTCCCAGGGATTGATGATGTCGCCAACGAGTGGGCCGGTATTCTGAGTGGCGATGACGGCGCACCTGACCCGGACATCGCCGTCGTCTTTGCCCGGGGGACTTTCGATTCAGGGTGCTTGGTCTACGCCTCATACAAGTTTTGACCGTCATCGCTGACCTTGACCCAGGAACGTGGGTCTCTGGGTTGGGCCATACTGGCGCGAAGCCCTCCGCGCGAAGTTCCCCTCGCTGGCATTCCAGGGTGTGAGCGCGGGCGATTATGCGGCCGACATGGCCGGGTACATCGAGGAGGGCGGATCGGAGAGCTGTGCGATAGGCCTCGCGAGAGATGTGCAGCAGTTCGCATCGCTCCGCCCCAAGACCAGATTTGTGATATCCGGTTGGAGGTAAGTTGAGCTCGGCGAGAATGACGTTCTTATTTTACTCACGGTCACCAAGCCAGGGCGCGCTCTGCGCTCGTAAAAGCATCGGCTATCTCGAAGACGATGCACGTGACAGAGTTATAGCTCTCGTGGCATTCGGTGACCCATTCGGGATCTGGGGCGACACCGTATCTTTTCCCGCTCTTCCAGACAATATCGGTGAGCTGTCGTACTGTCAGATGACGACTCCCGACCCCCTCTGCACTAGTCCATCGGACTTGTTGACCGACCCCTTCGATATCAGTAACCGCCTGAAGGCGATGTGGGAGGAATTCGACGACGTCAGGCTGAACGACGCGCAGAGGGAATCCAGGAACTACATCATCAAACAGCTCCCCTTGGCGGTTTCGAGGCACTTCAGGACGCTTCTCGATGACTTCGCGCACCTTCGCTTTCGGCGATGGATGCTACTACCGCAACATTTCTGGTACGGGATCGATGATACCGTGGAAGAGGCGGCAGAGGGCGTTTTCCAAGCTTATAACGAAAATGTCCAAATCGAAGATATCGCATGAAAACGGCTAAGGTGCAGCTATCTGTTAGTAATGTACACAGGGATGATGTGCTTGATACGCTTCCACTCGGCTTGGTCGCTATTCACCAGCGCCTCTGTTAGTGGAAATAGCCCTAATTTCTCTTCCGTTCAACTCTTTCTTCCCGTCTTTAATCGGATGTTGTTGGTTAATCCAGATTGACTTTTCCCGCGATAGTTGCCAATTGTCATCACCAACTGATCGGTTGGTAGAGAGTTCCCTGTCTTGGCGGAGCTGGACGGTGGATGCGTGCTAAACTTAAAGTGGCTCTACCCACAGTAGTCGTCATCCAGCTCCGGCCAAGTCACGGCACTGCTGCGACTGGCTTCCCTCTCTAATACGGATGCTTTATGGAGGCTATCTTCAGGTTAGAAGAGAAGAGAGCTTGAGTTGCAGAGCAAGAGAAGAAAATTTAAAAATCTATTTCCTTCTCTAAGACTCAACGCCTCCAGTTGCAATCCGAATTAAGTCGTTCCGTAAACCCCGAGACAGCCATCATTGGTGGGCTGATCCTGTAACTCAAATAATGACTTGCGAGCAGCTGAAAATGGCGCATGGTACTGTGTCGCGTCACCAGAGACACCTCCATACAGACTCACCGCCGTTGCTCAACGACTGCTGCGATCGCGATTTTCGTTGCGATTTTCGTATATTTCAATGACTCAATGAATGTCTCGCTCACATCGAGTATTACTTGGTTTTATAAAGGTTATTATATGTTTCTTTTATCGTCCGATTAGCTTTATAGCTTAGCAGCTCGTGGCTCGGTCCAGACTCGTCGGTTGGATGTTCAGACCCCTGCACGATGAGAGAGGGTCATGTCACAAGAGCGGAGGTGGCATGATACCGTACGTTTCCGAGCTGTCGTTCGGTTCTGTCTACATCGTTGCCTTGAGAACAACAAAAGTCACCCCCTTATACACTCAACTCGAATATCCGTTACCCCTTATGAGATACGCTGTGAGATGCTTTCAACCACTCTCCCCATATCCAAACATTCCAATTCCCAATTGCGCCTTGGGGCCTTCTTAGCACTGCCGGTGGAGCCCGCACTCTGCAGCGATAGAGACACATGACGGCCCCGCCCCCGGATTCCTAGGAGGAGGATCCCCAGATTTAGAGGGGAGACTATTCTCGTTCGGGTAAGTATGATGCCACGCTGGGGAGCTCCGGATAGTTCGAGCTACCAGTCACGCGATGGCCTGCACCACCATCGTGTGGTGAGCCGCTTAATACCGGCCATGTATCTTACCCCTCCCGTAATTCGAAACCGCAAAGGACAGCAGCCCGTATCAGCTGGTCGCCGATCCCCATCTTATGCTCCAAAGCACTCCTGGTTCTCCTCATTCGAAGCCCGCGACCGAAACCCCTCTTCTCCTCACTTTAAAGCCCCATCTGTCCTGCCGTCCCCCTCTTCTCTCTCCTCCGAAATCCCACCTCGTCTTACAGGCAAACGGCCCTTCCACTGTTCCTCATCTTCGCATCAAGGGACAACTAACGAACTATCAACCATCATCATAACTAGCGGCTTTATAAGGTAAATATTCTTATAACATCATGGTCCGGCGAGAATTGTGCGAAGTTGATATGGGTTGGCTGACGGAAAGAGCTCCAATAGCTATCAACAACACCCCTTCCATCCAACCTTCAACTTCCACAATCTCTCGATCCGATCATGGCGGAAACAACCAAGAACGTCGACACCTCCGGTGAGCCTCTGAGCAAGGTCGACTCCGCGGTTCAAGGTCTCTCATCGTCACCCCCTAAGGAGAAGGCCGCTTCCAGGCGGAAAAGCTCTGCTGTCACTGGTGTTGCGAGCATGAAGGAGCTGAGTTAGTCTTTACCCTTTAAGTTTCGTCGCATGTTTCGCACTACAGCCAACTAACATCTTCTCCAGAGGAGAACAAGACGGAAATCGAAGTAGCAAAGGAGACACAAGGAACTGGATGGTAAGCCGTCTGCGTCCCGCCCTGCGGTGAACCTAGCGGGACGTCGCTCTGGTCTACCCATACTTACACATCAGTAACAAACAGGAAGATAAACACGTCTTCGACAACAGTTGAGGAGAAGGACATCCTAGCGAAGCCCCTAATTACGCCGCCGGTAAGAGCGGTTGATCTCCACTTCGAGCATGGAGTTGTCGTCACCGCACGGAACCGGATGGGAGTAACAATCAAGGATGCGTTAGATGCCATCCACAAACATTATAAGAAGAGGGTAAGCTACTATTTCATCGCTGATGCATCCATACGACTTCCAAACGCAGCCAATTGTGTCTACTTGATGAATTGCTGTTCGAGGCAGTTTGCTAAAGGCTTTGACGTTAGTCCGATGACGAACTTGACAAGCCATACCTGGCGGGCTTCGAATGGGCGCCGGACCATCCACAACTCAAGGACAAGGAGGAGGAGAGGCTAGCTGAGTGGGACAGATTATATGTCCATCTCTCACCCAACAGCACGGCGAAGTTCACTTCCGGTGGCAAGAAGAAGAACAAAAAGGGGGAATAAGATCCTCGAATGTCCGGAATACGCATGCCGCGTCCAATGCACTTTGGATATCAGCACGTTGGACTTACCCGGCGTATTCATCAATGTACAACTCTAGGGTACCGAGATGTCAGTCATGCTGGACTAATAGACAATAGAATTGTCTTCTCGAACTTTTTAGGGTTTTGGAATTAGTGCTATTGTCATATGTTCTACCCAAAACGTTGTGCTCTAGTACATGTCATCCCCGGATATTATGTCGATCTAAATGATCTTAACTGTTTTGACGGGTATTTCATCCAATATATTTCTACCAGTTGTCGTTACAGCCTGAAAGAAAACATACCCAAGACGATGGAAAGAGCCGGTCTTATCAACTTGGATAACTGCTAAACCGCATATCTCTAGAGCTGAGTATTGCTTATTCAAGTCGCTCCGAAACAGTAAGACGGCCACTTCGTCGTAAAAGTCGTCGGTATCGAATTGGATATACGCAGTGCGGCATTCGAATTCCATGTCAGCCCCGGTATCGGGGTGGTGGAAGGATTTGATACTATGCGTTTTCCTCTCACCGTGGTACGTTTTGACAGCCTTGATACCCCTCACAACGCATAGTGGGGTGGAGAGGACGGCACTTCCGCCGACTAGTTCACCAGTGACATCTCCACCGCGCGGCGTAGTCTGCGCCGCGACCACTGTGGCATGCCACGATGTATGGGCCAGGCCCGCCCGAGGGAACTCGATGTCGCCATCGATGGACGCCCATGACCAGGATGGAGCTCGGTACGACGACGGCCGGCGACCCTGCAGCTTCGGCTTCCACAGCAGGCTCTGGGGCATCGTATCCCTCCAGAGCCCGGCAAGGTAGGAATCGCGCTCATTTTCGTCCGCGCCTCCCCTGAGCCTGGCACCCATGTCCTTCGCCAGCCCCGACAGCGCGAC
Source organism: Monosporascus sp. GIB2 (assembly GCA_004155935.1). Taxonomy (NCBI): domain Eukaryota; kingdom Fungi; phylum Ascomycota; class Sordariomycetes; order Xylariales; genus Monosporascus; species Monosporascus sp. GIB2. The sequence goes on from QJNV01000178.1 coordinate 67,006, forward strand.
CAGTTTGTCGCGCGAAAACGTTAGGCTGCACTGACAGTATCTGCGCACTGTGCTCGGCCACTCGCCCAGGTACCGCGACCGGCCACTCGGGGTCGTGTCCGCGGAGTCAATGAGCCTCTTCCACGCGCGCCGCACCGGCTCTCCGTCGGCGGATCGCGGTGCTTTCGGGATCGATGGCGGCACGAGGTCGCGCCGCGGCACCGTCTCGCAGCGCGTCGCCTCGCAGCACTCCCAGAACACCTGGCGCCGCCCAAAGTACAGGTTGCGGGCGGTGAGGACCCGCTCCTGCAACACCCAGGCGCGCGAAAGCAGCGGCTCTCCCTCAAAGGTCGCGCGCCAGGCCTCGTCTTCCCCCGCGAACCGGTAGAGCTGCGACAGGGAAGAGCTCTCCCCCGGCGGGCTGAGGTTAACGACTGTGGGGGCGACAAGGAGCGGGTCGCGTTCGAAGAAGCAGCCGTCCCGATCGTCGTTGGCCCCCAGGGCCGCGATGTTCAGGAGGCCGTTCTGGTACACGGTATGCATGGTAGCGGCCTCGGCCGCCCAGTCATCGTCTGAGTTCTGGATGATGCAGAGACGGTCGATCCATATATATCTGACGGAGAGACGCTCGACAATCGCGAACGCGTCCCGGAAGAGTCGCGGCAGATCGCTGACGGGTAGGCCATCTCTGAGGATGCACTCCGACGTCGTGAGGAGCCGCAGTTTCTCCTCTGCGGGACCGCTTCCCCAGCAATGACTCAATGTCACGTATGGCTCTGCCGGTCTGGTTTCGCAGCCGTTTACTAACCGGAACAACTTCTCGGGCCCGGAAGTGTCGAGCTCTAGGAGCCGTGTGGGAGTGAAGCCCTCGACTGTTTGGTTCGAGCACGAGTAGTGGGTCTGGGCGCACGAACCCAACCACTCCTGGACCAGGGTCCAGGTCTCGTCATCCGATGTTGAAGACGTAATCGCTGGGTTTAGATGGTCATCGGCTGTGGGTCCTATTTAGCTCGGACGATACTAGGCGCGGAAGATACCGCTTCGGACTGAATACTCACAGTCGTGCAAGATCAGATCGTGCGTGAACTGCTCCAGGATCTCGCCCGTGTACACGAGCATCGACCGCGGGGACGCCGCCGCCGACAGCTCAACGGTGAAGACCGAGTAGTAGCCACGAGCCTCAAACTCCGGGTTCACGTCGTCGCAGTCGTTCAGGTAACTGAACTCCTTGCACACGACGCAGCTCTGCTCCTTCGACCGCGCCAGCGAGTCGTAGTCCGCATGGTGCCCGAAGACGTACCGTTCGGGCTCGCATAGCTTGTAATAATTTTCTGCCTAATGTTAAGGTCTCTTATCCGGGCACATTTCCAGTGAGAAATTTACCTAAAACCTGGTCTACATCGTCTCCTTCCGCTTTCGGGTACTGGCGATATAGCAAGTCGGGGAAGTCCTTTATAGGACCAATCCTCCTAGGGTTCCTGGGGTCCCAGATGCTCTTAAGTCCCACGCGACACACTTCGCAAATCATTCTTGTGCTCTATGTTCGGGAGCAGGGAAGTCGAAGCTACATCGTCACCAGTATCCAAGCCGTCCGAACATGGCTGTGGCCATCTTAAGTTACCCGCTTGTCCCCAGTTATTATGCTTTTCGTAAGATGGCAGCCTTCATCTTTCGAGATCTGCAGTTGGCGAGTGTTGCCTCACATTGCAGGCTTGGAAGCGAAAGACCACCATTTGATAGGCTGGCCTGTCTCTAGAAGAGCCAGCGCAGCGGGGCTGGGTCCGGGTGCCAATTAGGGGGGCTCCTTGGTACAAACCTCAATACAGATTTCTAGGTAGGACTTGTTGGGCTTATGTGTGATATGAAAAATCCTCATTAATCTAGAAGCATTTTCTGGAACCCCCACAGCTGCCTAGTCCCCCCGACGGACCGCTTTTTACCTTGACAACTATTTATGTCGCTCTACTTCCCCAGATAATCGCATGCCAGCATCAACAGTAGAAGTAAGGGCCGCCGCTGCGCTTACCTTCACTTTCCTATTTGGGACAGACCAACATCCAAATGCGAAAGTTCGCTAGTAACGAACACGGATTTTGATAAAATAACTCTTCGTTTCCACTCCCTTCGTTTCCTCAGTTCGTTAAAAGAGGGCATCCCTTCGCAAACCCAGTACGTACGTTATAGCGGCGGCTTTATTGTATTCTATCCACATGTCTCTTGCAACTGCATTGACTCTCTTCAACCAGCCGATACAAATACAACCAATACTGCAGCATATCTTACACATGTCAGCAGTTTAATCTTCTTACCCAGTAACGCAACTTACCCAATGGTTCCCATCAAAACTTCGGCTTTCCTTGCTCCGCAGAACGATAAGACTCCAGCAACAAGCACCGTGAACACTGCAATGATGGCGAACCTGGGAGATTCTCTTTGCTCATTATGTAGAGCTATCATTGCCACTATCGTAAGACCTGCTGCAGCAAGTACGGCAGTCCAAGTCACAATCGCGTCGATTTTTCCTTCCGTAAAAAATATTATTGCACGCTCTTGGTTGTTGTATCGGTAGTGAATGACATCTCGCTGCCAGCACATTTCAGCCATTTTCACTCAACGACTACCATGGGGCCCTCACCATGAATACGTATCTCAAAAACGATTTCCGCATAAGCCTTGCAAACAAGCTGTCGGCATCGCGATTGAGAGTTGCTAAATCCATCACATTTTCCTCCGATCTGCTCATCGAAGCCGGCAGATCGCCTTGGGTGATCTGTCTTTCCAAATACCCAGCTGAGAGATCCGAAATATGGCTGGTCACTCCAATCCATTCCTTCAGCCCTTGCACATGCTCATATCGTGGGCTGCCAAGGTTCAAAATCTGATCGTATTGCAACATCGCAGAATTGTAGTCGGCCAAGGTACTCCGAAGTTTGTGCACTAGGATTTCTCTCGTCTTCTCCGCCGAAAACTTGTTCCAAGACTTAAGTGCATCTGGTTCAGTATCGTCCAGATCGCGGTCGACCTGCTGCAATTGAGCTTCCAAGTCGGTCAATTCGCTTTGATAATAAAGTAGGTTTCGAGCATTTAGGGACTGGAACTTGCGGAAAATAGCATGCTCCTTGGCCTTGCTCATGAAACCCGCAAGCTTCGGGTAGCCTGCTGGCAAGTTTTCAAATGGGAGAACTGACGGGGTTACCATTGAGTCTGCGAGCCGGTTCACCAAAGACAGGTTGAATCCATCCAGCAGAGCGATTTATTGAGCATAATATTATGTGTAGTTATGATAATGTTACAGGACAGAAAAAATTGAGTCCCTCGACCCTGGAGACATTGCCACGACCATTTGCGTTGTCAGGTCTGTATTGTCTGGTCCGCATGGTCCAATGGGATGATCTTCGCAAATCAATATTAGTATGTAGTCTACCTCACGATGTGAGGCGCAGTGCTTCAGCATAGCTTATAGGCAGATTTCAATATGCCACCGAGTTTAGTGTCTATCTAAGCCATGCAAGATATACCACGAAAATGAGGCGCAGTGCCTGCATAGCTACCAAGGCAGATTTTCCGTCTGCAATCCACCTATTGTACCTGCCCAACCCAGACAATCAAATCAGTAGTGGGGAGTGCCTCGCCCTCCAAGTTGGTATATATAGCGTTGATTTCCCGCTTACTTGTATCTCGATGAACTGTCAACCATTGCCATACAGGTCTCACCTCCATACCCTCTTATGGCCAAAGTTTGAGACAACCTATAAGCTGCCTCATCTAAAATATATAACCTCAACTCAATATTAGTTCCGCTCCAGTCAAAGCGGGCCCATTGCTACGGTTCTTCATCTGGTTCCTGAGCCGCCAAAGAAAAGGAGATGCTGAAGGTAGGTTGCGCTCCACCAGGGAAATGTTATGTGCTTTAGGATCCTCCAAATCCTTTTACTAACCTTTTCCTAGTCGCAACCAGCCGTGTGGTCTTGCTGCAAGTGTGGTACGTCGAAAGAGGAATGATGGACGAGTGGCAGCAGCACCATTATCAGACCGCTCTATGCCTCTATCATCACCTACGCACAACCAGCGAGAGGAGGTTCGCTACCGTCGCGTCAAGACGCGTCTCAAGTCACGAAGGCCATCACCGTTACTGCCTGACGTCTTTCAACGATCCATCGAATCGCGCCCAGCAGCATCCGAATACACGGAGCTATACAAACTTATCCCGACCCCTGCTGGCATCCTACTCGTTACTAATGGAGAAAGGGACCTGAATTTTCCATGAATTTTAAATTGGTATCTGCTAGGGTTGTGAGGTTGGCCCTGGGGTCACTTTCGTTAAACAGGGTTGGTCGAATATCTGAGCATTAAAGAACATTTCAAAAGAATGGGGTAGCTGTTAGCGGAACTGTTAGCTCGACAGGGACAGTGTGACGAAAAAGCGGAATGAATGGCTGGCGCAGGCAGAATGACTGTCAGGTGCCAAGGTGCGACCCCCTTTCTGGGGCCCAGCTCCCCACTAGTGAAGGGTCTGGTTGCGTATATATATGGGGGCTTCGCCCTGAGTAGTTAGGGAGAGGCAGGCATTAATAGTCATCTATTTACTACTGGTGCTACAAGCCACCTGCTAGGCTACCTTTTCTGTCTTTCACTCCTACTTCACCGTTTTCTCTGACAATGACAAGGTGCAGTCCGGGATAGCGGGCTGGGCGGAGGGAAAGGAAAGAGAAGCTATAGTACAAATCGACTGAGGATGAGAGGCTGGTCTACTTTACACGGCCGCCCAGCGACTGAGCGCCATGGCAAGATGCTAGACCAGTGGCGGCGAAAGTGCCTTGCCCTATCGGGGATGTTACCTATCCTGAAAGGCCGACCATACGTCCATAATTATTTTAAAGCACCATGTCTCCCAACGACTACGTCATGTACTTCGCGCTCGGCCTCGTACCGCGGGAAGCTGATATCATGCCTTCGCGTTCAACAGCAGTGATCCGAACCGACACACACGTACGATCTCTTCCCTATTGATATACTCAGTGCACGACGCGGAGGCGCAAGAGCGCCTCGAACAGTATGCGCACAACATGCTAGCGCCTCCCGTCTACAGCGAGAGGTATAGGAAAGCGATCAGCACGGTGCAGCGTATGCCCTTGGAGCCTGGCCGCGGGATTCACAGTTGGGCGAGCCTGGATCTGAAGCCAGACCGCAGGTGGTCAAATACGTACTCCCTATCGCATGAATTCTTCGGACCTCTTGAAGACGGCTTCTCAAATGGCTGCCACTAACAGTGTCGGGCTATAACAAGAACCGGAGCATTGTATTGGGCAGTGTTTAGCTCCTTATCTCACTTACCGTCTCACTATTCGAGGTACTCTGGATGTCTAGAGCCTCCAATCGCACTGGCATTAAATACTGCCTACAGTTGCCCCTTGTAGGCGATCAGGGTTAATTCCAAGCGGCCAACAAAGTGCGGACGGAAAGCGTAATGTATTAGGTCAGAAGCAACGAAGTACAGTAGCACCTATAACACATGCACATGTGATTCTGTCCCATTGAGGGTATATAAGATGTCATGGCCAGCTTAGAGCAGTACTGGTTATCTCTTTGTGCCATAATAAATTCTTCCCGCATTTCTCCTCTAAGGCCATAACCATCGCTTGTCAGCCTTGTAGCTCCCCTGTGGCCTCCAGTCATTGATGTGCCAAGCGCCTATTGTATTTCCCCCTTGCCAGCATCATTATACGAATGCAGCGCCATTAGCACCGATAACCTGTCCAGAAACCCACCGGCTCTCCGGTCCGGCTAGGAACGCAGCCACATCCGCAATATCAGCCGGGTCGCCCAGGCGATTGAACGGGCTCTGTGCCGCGATCGCCTTCACCATGGCCTCGGGCTTCCCCTCCATGAAGAGCTCAGTCGCGGTGGGGCCCGGCGCAACGCAATTGACCGTGATGCCCTTCCTCGCGAGGTCCTTGGCCATGACGCGCGTCATCTGCTCGACGGCGCCCTTGGTCGAGGCGTACAGCAGGTACGGGGGCGGCACGGCGCTGTTGTGCGCGATGCCGGTCGAGACGAAGATGATGCGGCCGCCGGGCGGCATGTGCGGGACGGCCTTCTGAGCCAGGAAGTAGGGGCCCTTGACGTTGATGTTGTACATACGGTCGAAGTCGGCCTCGCTCGTGTGCTCCAGGTCATGCATCGCCAACATCCCTGCATTCGGGATTACCACGTCCACCCTGCCGAACCGCTCAACAGTCGCCAGGACGATCGCCTCCACCCCGGCCACGGACGATGCGTCCGCTCGCACCGCCAGCGCCCGGTCGCTCCCGATCTGCGCGACCACTTCATTCGCGGCGCTCGTATCTGAGGAGTAGTTGACCACGACGCTGGCGCCAGACTGTGCCGCGCGCAGCGCGATGGCTCGCCCGATACCCTTCGATCCGCCGGTAATCACGATGACCTTTCCCTCCAGAGACATTGTTCGTATGTGTGTAATCTACCGCCCGTGTGAGAAAGTATGTGTGACGTATATGCTGCCGAGTTTCTTATCAAGGGATAACGGAGTGACGCCTGTGCGCGTGCTGATCAATCTTGTTGCTGATGCGAATATAACTGTGATGGGATAATTAGGTCATTAACTTCAAACGTATCATAACCAGAGGCCGCCTTGATACTTATACACAGCTTCATTTTAGAGTGGTTGCTTAGTGAGTACATGATGTGAGACTTATTTCTCGGACCGATCGGAGCTATCTTTCGGGGTCATGAGGGAAATCCGTTTGAATACGGGACTATCTAGCCTCTTGACGATCAAAGAGAGCTAGACTTGCCCGATTGGCCTCATATTCTTCGTAATCCGCACAATTGCCAATATAACGTAAAACCGTGTGGGCGGGTTAATCGGATCGTCTCACCAAATCAGTCCTCTTTAGCTAGAGATTGTCATTGAATTGTGGCGTCTCTACGGATACTATTAGAGGCTTTGGGGTTGTTTCCGACCCAAAGATCTGACCCACCTCCACGCTCTGTTTGGCCCGTCCTGACAACGATCGGATTTGGAAGATCAGAACGTTGTAAATCCGGGGTTGTCTGCATCATCGGAAAGCTTTAAAAAAAATCCCCTATTAGCGATCGGATTAATCGGTAGTGCATCCAGCCGGCTGCAGTCTTAGTTAAATCCATATTTCGGAACTTTGAGCACAGCATTAGAACTCTCCCCGCTCCGCCCTGTTTCCAGCGATGCTACTAGGAGATTATAGGGGACGTAGATTCACAAATCCGCCAAGCCAAAATCCCCTATTTTAACTGTACAGTTGGATGATAGCCCGTGCACCCATATATCCCGAGCTTTTCCCTTCACGTTGGACCATGTGGATATCCTTCCCTTCGTAATTGGAATGTCACAATCACTTTTGCAAAGTGGTTAGAGTTATCTACACTAACCATCCCAGGGTTAACCTAAGCAGTCATACCATTGGCGTGTATGGTCAGAACTCGACATCAAGCATATGCGAGCCCACGAACTTCCGTTAAATCGTCTGTGGGGTGCTGAAGCCTATTGTCGCTGCATCCCCAGGCTGCTGCTCGCTAGTAGTAATAGTCCATCTGAAGACGCTGTCATCGAGTCCTTCTGTCAGTGCAGGGTAGCGTTAACAGTTGCCTCAAATTCATGCTGGTCCTAGCGGCTATTCTTGATATTCCACTACTTGTTCATTTCGTCCATTCTGGCTATGCTTTCCCGAAAATGGGCCTACTTAACGTGATATCATAGGAAGCCGTGGCGTGCTCTTAGCTGCTGTTGCAGTCGAACTCCTCCTTGCTACCCGACTTGGTAACTTTCTGTATGAAGGATATACCTCTTGGAGGTTGATAAGCAAACTGAAATCACAGGGAATAGTTCGTCCCTGATAAATATGGAGCTGGGTTTCGGTTGACTTACGCATCGACAGCCTATCGCGGAGCCTCACTCATTGGTCTCTGGTCACCTCGGACTGCTAAGCGATATTAGCAAGAAGTTGCCGCGCAATGCGTATCACAGCTACACTCAAACCTATATGCTATGCCACTGGAAAGAATACTTCCCGCGTGAATCCCGCTGCCCAGCGGTTATCTACTTGGATTTGTGGCCCGTAGCGCCGCTAGCCATTGTGAACGATCCGGAGCTGTGCGCGCAAGCAGTCCAGGAGAAGTCGTTGCCAAGATCCGGGCAGTCGAAGTTCCTTGTCAGTCCCCTCACCCAAGGTATCGATCTGGGATCAGCCGGGACAGAACTTGCATACGATCGTGTTTGGGCTCTCGTTATGCCCGCACGTTTAGTCCAAAGAATTTGATGGTCAGTGTTCCCCTGATAAGTGAGGAGGCGCGTCATTTTGCCGAATGCACCCGTGCTCTTGCCGGGGACACTGGTGGTTGGGGCGAGGTATTCAGTCTCGAACAGAAAGTCAGCACTCATTTTTGATGTTCTAGCCAGTTATGCAGTGTAGGTCGGTTCATGCGCGAAGCAGTCTTCCTGGTAATAATCTCTTTCTCGCGGCCTTCGTCTTAACGAGCAAGTCGACGGTTACAGTGGTCTCCGGACAGCAATTCTTAAGCAAACTGGCAATTTGCTACCGAGAGCTCTGTTTACTCTGCCGAGAAGATTGAGTCCATTCTACCACCCGGATGTCTGGCGGATTAACCGGACTATAAGGGAAATCCTCAATGATGCGCCTGAGATTCTACGACAGAGTCGCAGCGGATCACAAGCCTAGAGGAAGGAGTGCCTTAGATGTTGTCGCGAAGACATGGCAGGCGCAGACCCAGCAGCAGCAAAGCAGGAAAGGCAAAGAGGATATGATCAACAGCGCACTCTAAAATGTCCAAGTGTTCATGCTGGCTGGAGCGGATACCACGACAGCGGCTATATGCTACACTCTTCACCTTCTAGCAAGCAACGCTAGTGTACGGGGCAAGGTACGAGCGAAACATACTGCAGTCTTTGGCCAAGACATGGGAGCTACGGAAACATCATTCTGAAGTCGCCAGAAAAGCTCAACGCTCTGCCCTACACTCTCGTAGTCACCAAAGAGCCCCTGCGGATGTGCCCTATCGCTCTTGCCGTCAGACAGAGGAGCGAAGGTTTCAGCTTATTTGGTGCTGATGGAATGCAGTTTCCTACCAAAGGATTCTACTGCAAACTGGTGTGTGAAATATCCATCTTGGCCGGGCGTACTGGACGCGCGTCGAGCAATTCCTCTGGAGCGGTGGCTAGTCGGAAAGGATGGCCCCCTATAGCCTACCAAGAATGCATGGCGGCAATTCGAGCAAGGACCCATGAACTGCATAGGACGGGAGCTCGCTCTCCTGGTTACGAAGCTTGCACTAGTCTTCATAGTTAGCGAATTTGACATCGAATGAGCTTGGGAAGAGTGGGATAAGGAAAGGTAATTCTAGAATGGCGTAGTCTACATTTTCGCATGGAGTTAGACTTTTAAGCTGAGACGGAATTAGACCAGGCGGTCACGCAGAGAACGATTTGATCGATGGCGACTGTCTTTATCGGGTTGAAGGTTTGGCTACGTCCTTCAAGGATGGAATGCCGGCCCGTGTTACAGCGGCAATTGGAGCCGTGACACAAGATACATGGTTGTCGATGATTGCATACACCAAGGAGTAATAGTTACGAAAGTCGACGCCCTTCCATTCATGTCTGCTATGTACGAGCAGCTAATTTATAAGCTCCCTATAGCTTGCACCTTCACTATCTGCCTGGGGTAAGACATCTAGCAAGTCGCCAACTAGCCCTTGAACGCCAGTTGTTCAGCACAGCAGCACCATTGACAAGGACCCCTGATTAGACCTCGACAGCGCCATAGGTGTTTGGGTGTTATCCAACTTACGTACAACTTCTTTTGATGTACGTGCCCATCCCCTTCCTGCATATTGTGATCTCCTTGTCGTAGTTAACCCGGCCTCCCCCCTTTCTCGAGCCAGGTCCATGACGAACATGCTTCGACACCTTTACCCAGCGAGCCTGTCAGTAAAATGAAGAATTTTAGTTGTTAGAAATCTTGCGTATCTGTAGTCTGATTCAATCCCCTGTGTTTCATCGGACGGGCTACACCGACTCTACTGATTGCGACTATGAATATTTGGTTTACAAGGGCGTCATGGCATCACTGACTCAAGGGAACAAAGAGATTCATTACTAGTGCGTTTTAAACGACCTACAAAAAGGATACCTACACTCTACAGGATTTTCATTCTCACGGAAATATTTTAATGTCAGTTTACCCATCAAGTACCCAACGATCCGTTTTTCTTCAATCCCGTTCCCGGTCCTCCTCCAACGGTGGACTATAAGGTAGCATACCGCACTAATACGAACAGAAACCAACGGGTTGAAAGCTTGTAGAGCTACATACTCATTGATCTGCACCCGCGGCTGAAGATGCTTCCGTACCCCGAAGAATCGGTGATGCCATCTGGTCCTTCCACGGATGCGGAAATACCCCCCAACGCTCTCGACTACTACAGCCAACTTACGCAAAACAGCCCCAGCACGGATGAAGATCCCTTCGCTTACTTAAATTACTTCGATACAGCGTTCCTCATCGACGACTCCGAGTCCATGCTGAGTCACTGGGGTGAAGTTGAGATGCTATTACAGCGGATCGCCGACATCTGCATCAAGCACGACAAGAACGGCATCGACATCTACTTCGTCAACCACCGACCCCGTAGCGACTGGTTCCACCATAGCTACGGGTACAAGAACATCGGCTGCACGACCGGAATGCTCGAGTTCCACGACAACGTCGCCGGCATCTTCAACAACGTGAGGCCCCGCGGAAAATGCCGTTTGGGCACTGCCTTGTGGGCCATCTTCAACAACTACATGACCGACCTGAAGATGTGCCGGCGCGCGACGAAGCATAAGAAGCTTATCAGGCCGCTGAATCTCATCGTTATCACCGCAGGCCACATCTACGACAACCCCTTCGACACGCTGACGCGCGTGGCAAAGGAACTCGACAAGCTCGATGCGCCGCGACACCAGGTCGGCGTGCAGTTCTTTTACCTCGGAAACGACCCGCAGAACCAAAAGGGGCTGAAGTTCACGGACGACCAACTCCACAAGGAGAAGAACACTAGAGACATAGTAGATATGGTGACATGGAGCGGAAAGCCCGGAGAGCTGTCGGCTGAGGCCGTCTTGAAGACTGTTCTCGGGTCAGTGAGAAAGTCGCTAGACGAAATGCCAGTGTAAGTAATTTAGGTGTGTGCTTAATTTTGTATATGATGGGGTGGCAGTTATGCGTTTGGTACATCGTCCTTTGAGCCGATACAGCAGCCTTGTCGGTCTTGGTAGGCACAAATAGGGGTAAACGTGACCATTTCCAAGTTAGGGTTTTATTTCAAACTGCGTTTGACCTAGAATTCCGGAAGTTCTCTCGTCTAGACTATCTAGACCAGGCCTCAAACAGCGGACTTGTCCCGATAATAGTCACCATGGCGCCAAAAGTGGCTACCTCTAAAAGATTTAGGGCCAGGAGTAGGGTGGATTACCAGTTCGTATGGATGAATCCCGTCCCTGACCTCGCTTACATAGGAAGCCACTTTATTCCCTAGAAGCAGCGTCATAATATCTCTCTGAGGCTCTGCCCCACCGCTTCTGTCAGGCAATCAGTCAGCATAGCAATTGGAGGACTTCCAATACTACCCCGAAAGTATCAGAAATTTTTGATGTCTTCTGGAAAGGACTCGTAACCTGCAGGCATGCTGCTATAAGCTGGCCATATGGGTCTTTCCCTCTCAATATGATCTTTGATTCAATATTTTGGTAGGAATTCCGCGAGATGCCGGTTTATTTGAAAATGATACTTAAATCGACGTATCTCATACAACTGGCCCAGCTCCAAGACGGAGCAATGCATGCATTTGTGTCTCTGAGCCGGTTCAGTAGTGCATGCCGACTCCTCTCTCTGGATCTTGCGCTGAGAGTCCAAGCTAACTGCCTCTGCATGTCACGCTTCAGAGCCCAGCCAGGTACTTGTCGTTTAATTTCTCAATAACCACCGCGCGATACCCGGAAGAGATGAAAGACGGTTTGTTGCATGGGCCAATAGCCTACCCGAGTTTTCGCTGACCACATCTTTGCACCCACTATCGTATATCTGCTTGGCAACTTGCAAGTCGAGCCTCAAAGGCAACGATGAGGAATTGAGAGCCCTTGCGGCCACGGCTTGCCCTTCGGTTTCACACTCGGCGGGGCAAACGAAATTGATCCTATTCTTGCCAAACACGAGGGTTGCTGTCGACATCGCAGGCGCTTGATGCGTCTCTACGCGCTGCCTCCGTTCGGTCGTTGTGGAGTCCACTGTCAAGACATCTAGGTCAGAGATGACATGAATATTCAGCTGTCGCAATCCAAACCGTCCTTTAATATCTGGGTCGACCGTTGGCCGCAACCGCACTGCTGGCTCTGCTGGCTCCCGGTACAGAGAGCCCTCCACGCAGGACGTGGTCGCATTAGGATCCACCTATGCATTTGAGTACACCCGGCCCATCTGCGTCGACTCTCGTTCCCAGTGGTGGAGAACAACTTGCATGATGCAGAGGGCCATCTGTCCACAAATACTGGATGGACAGGGCGCGTGTTGCTTCAACGGCATCTCGGAGGACGTCGGCCATATCGATATCGATCCATCCGTAGGAGCCGATCTCGCGCGAATGCAATCTCCGTCTTCAGCTGTGACTCGGCGTGTTCCGAAGATCCCCAGCAGTAGCTCAATGCAGCATACCTGGTCGACTCGGAGTCGGTTCCTTGTTGTAGGATCTTGCTCGTTTGCACGAGCTGAGGCGGATGGCAACAGATACGAATGAGCCGACTTGGAACAAAACCATTGTCTTGCATGTTTCGCAAGCAGTGGCAATTCCTTCAGTCCCTCACAGAGCTAGGATATGGTGTTGTTCATCAAGGCGTACCCAGGCTCGCCTTGCAAGTGTCGCAGAGTGTCGCCAAAGTGGACAGAGCGGTGTCCACCTCATCTGGGGTTGGCGTTTGGGGATCGTAAGGATCGTTCCCAGATCGTAGGCAAAGAAAAGAGTTGTCCTGGCCAAGGGCGGGCCATGAATGTTGACATCGCGATGCTCGTACCCTACGAAGTCGACGTTTTGAGGTCGCCACCCTGGGAATTGCGACTTCACTGGTATCCGATCAAGGGGCTAGTACCTATCCGTGGATAGGTAGGTAGACTTCACTACTGCTAGAGGCAGTAGCAGCAAACAACCTCTTCAAGCCTTGTCCTCAACGCCCCCCGTACGGCATATAAACCAGCGGCCCAACCTCTCCCGTCTCTTTACCCTCCCAGGCATTCAAACACGCCCCCCCTTCATACTCCTCCACCCTCTCGAAGAACCTTCCCCCCAACTCCCTCAAAATCGCCCCCTTCTGTTGCATATCCCGCGCTAGCGCCACCCTCGCGGCCCCTACCGGTGGGAGATTCCCCCGCTCCTGCCACCCCCTCATCATCGTCTCAAACTCGGCAACCCAGAACCCCTTCCCGTCGGGCAGCCACGCGACGTTCACCCAGCGACGTTCCATTTTTGTCGGTGAGGGCTGCTCCCCGTCCTCGAGGGCTTGGATCTCCACGTCGAGGTCTTCGACGACGCCGCAGACAAAGGCGTAGCGGGCGTGGCTGTCGAACCACTTGGCCCCGAGGAGGAGGAGGCGTTTGCAGAAGGCGTCTTCGAGGTCTTGGTCGGGGCTGCGGTGGGAGTAGGAGGAGAAGTCGGTGGCGTCGAGGTTGAGGAAGGTGAGGTCCAGGGCTGTGACACGGGGGAGAACAATGAGGCCGCCGCGCGAGGGTCAGCCCCAGAGGTCGACGGCGGAAAGAGAGATGGCGGCGCGGGTGGTGGAGGGAGGGGGGCGTTTGTTCGGTGCGCCGAGGCGGGAGCGGTCGGGGTTGGGAAGTTGGCGGTCTTTCGGGGTTCGCATCGTGATGAGTGTGGGAGGTGTTGTTGTAAGAGGGAGAATGAGTCGGACAGTGAGAATCCGCAGATGCCGGATTTAGGAGGCAGGGATTTGTTAGTGGCCGGTACCGTGGGCCAGAGCTTCTAAATTAAGAAACCGATGTGACCGGCTTTCAATATGCATAAGGGTTAAGGACCTCTTGACAATCGTTTCGATCCATATACCGGCTTGTGACGCTGACTTAGAGTTGCTTATACTAGCGCCAGCATTGCCACGAAGTGCTATCTGAGTTGGTGCTCCACCTCTCGTATAAATAATTAAGAAAGTTGTTAGATATAAGGGACATTCGTTGTTATTGTCAGATATAAGGAATATCAGTTATTGTTGAATTGATGAGAAGTTGTAGGTACCCTAAACGCGTACTGTATTTTTAGACGATCTAGTTACGAAACATGTATTATTCCGATCAAGGGAATTTTTAGTATATAGGGTACTGCCGTATCCCTGCTAGCCGACATACCCGTTTAACGCCTTAAAACTTTTACGGCGTTAATCGTTATTAATCCTAAAGCTACAATTTTTTATTTTACTTTTATTTCGGGGATTAATTTTTTTAAAAAATTATTCGTAGGGCGTTTCTCCGTTAATTAAAGGCTTCCATAATATTTATTAGTTTTAATTTTTTTTAAGATGTCGAAAACGCTAGCGTAATAAGGCTTTAGTTAATCCGTTAGCTAATGTGTCGCCCGTAAGCGTATAATTTATTTTAATTAAATCTTTTCCGCGGCTTTTCGTAATTAGTGGTTATATATATTTATATGTTATAATTTTGTTATTAATAGGGCGGTATCGGCGTTAATAAGTTATATAATTTATTAGTTGTCGTATTATATACTTGACGATTTCATTTTCAAAATAACTTTTAATTCGATAATTAACTAGAAATTAAATAAAGCGTTATATATAGCTTACATAAAAGATAATAATTCCGCTTCGGTTGTAAAAATAATTATTATATTATATTATATTTATTTATTATTTTATTTTTTTTAAAATAATTTTATAACGTAAGCTTTAAGGCTTTTTTAATTAATCGTATTATTTGTAAAAAAGGCGTTATTAAAAGTATTTAAAGAATTCTTACCCCTAAATTATATAGTTAACGTTTTAATTCTAATTAAGTAAAATATAACTCGATCAGCAGCTTTATGATGTACGTCGTTAAGGTTTAGGTTAAATTAGGCAAGTTATAATATAAAAAAGGTTGTATCGAGTCGTATATTAATTATTACGAAAAGGATAAAACCGATTTTTTTTCGCTGTTTATTAACAGAATTTGAATAGGTCACGTTAAGAGTTGGTAATAATTTAACGCCCGTTATTGGTATATTTAGAAAGAAAGTTCAACTTTTTTTAGGGATTAAGTTGACTAATTTATTTATAAAATTATCATAAGTTTTTATTTTTTATAAGGGTGTTCCGTTCTTATATTTATTAAATTAACTAATCGATAAGGGTTTAATTTCTTTCGCGGTATGTTATAGTAATATCGTCTATGAAAAAAAAGATAAGTATTTTTTTACAAATAAAATAATAAGGTTTATAGAGTACGGGGCTAAGTTTTAACTCCTTAAGCGTTTTAGTAAAATCTTTTTATTATAATATAAGTAAATTTTTTAGTTTATATAATACTTGTAAGCAGTTGAGGTAATTTTCTGAGAGGGCTTAGTTTGTGACCCTAGGATTGCAAGGAACAAAGCGGGAGCAGCTATATCTAGCTGCCCTCCTATAGTTGCAGATGAGAAAAGTCAGATAGGAATTAAGATACCAAACCCAGACATCAAGTGCAACATATCTGCCCACAATACGTTTTTAATTAAGAAAGTTTTATGATATTACGAATATTTAAAGAGCGTTTTCATATATATTTATAAGGTAGGTTAGCGTTTACGAAAGCATTTATAACGCTATATTACCTAAGTTTTAAATTTAATTTAATTGCGATAATAATTAAAGTTCGAAATAGTTTTTTAATAAGTGTAAATACGTCTGTATTACTATAAGCGGTTTTAAGTTATTAATCGTTTCGTACAACGAAACAGGTATTACATTTTTAAAGGTAATTATATTTATTAAATATATTAATATATATCTATATACATTTTAAAACTTATTTCCCTTTAATGAAAAATTAATTAACGGGGTTTTAAAATCGATCTCCTTATAATATTATAAATAAATCTTTTTGGCTTTTCGAAATATCTTCTTTAACGGGTATATATTTAGCTTTTTATAACCTTCTAGCGGTAACAGTAAATTCTGTCTATATACTCGTTCTAATAACTTAGATAACAGTTTTATTTTTGATATACTAAAGCTATTCCGATTAAGGTAATACATATTTCGAGTAATTATTTTTCTTAAATTTCTGTATTTTACTAGTCTGTTATTTAACGTATTTATACAATAGGCTATTTATTTAATATTAAATATAGTTTCTTATATTTTATAATCGGTTTTAAAAATACTTTTTCGGTACGGAACGTATAAAAAGTTTTTTATTCGTAAGATGCTTTCGTTTTTTACCGTTATTTTATATTAGATAAAGAGATAGAAGTTGTAGTTACCTTAATTTTTTCCGTCGACGTAATAATAGTATTAATCGAAGAGTTAGAATTGGGTCGAATATAAAGATTATATAAAGGTAATTAATCTTTGATAAATATGCTGGTTTTTTCTTATTCCGTATGTTGTTTTTGACGACAGTACTATTTTAAATTTATCTTTTCGATTTAAGCGGTAATTAAATCTTATTTATGTTTTTTATAAGTATATATTAAATAGTTCTTTACTTAATTAGGCATTTTTACCTATTAGAGTAAATTTTGTAATTTTTTTATAACGTATAAAAGGTCGTTTTTTAAGTCTTTAATATTCTTTAAAAAAGTGGCCTTTGTATTAAATTATACGTCCCGGTTAATAATAACCTTATTAATTAATAACTTTTAAATTTCGTAAATATTCGTAAATCGGTAATTAATAAAATTGTTAATTTACGTTTTAAGATTTAAGGTTTTAAAGTTTCTGTTTTATTTATAATAGTAACTATTATAACGTAAGTTATATAGCCGTATATTTACAGGTAGATTTATTAAAATTTTCGATTAAATATTATAATATTATTTTTATATGTTAAGTAAATATAATAAACCTCGTATAGGTTTTATTATAAAAGTGCGTATTAGAAGTACGGTTATATAAATCTATCGCCGCTTTAAAATAGATATATAATTAAATAGGAGGGCAACATAACGCCATTATATAGCATAATCACTTTTTTTTAATTATTTTTTAAACGATTTGTATTTTCGTTTTAGCTTTAAATATACAGTATTAAAGATTTAAGTTTAATACTAAAACAAGCTGATTAAATTATATCTCAAAATTGGTAGTTTTTAGATTTCGTTATCGTATTTAATCATTTATCGAAAACCTTTGTTTTAGTATTTTAGAATTTTTAACAAATATCGAAACGCTGTGATTGATATATTTTGTTTTCGATTTTTAAGGTGAATATTCTAAATAAAGCGTAAATATTTATCAGTAGCAAACATAACGTGTTTATATCTTTTAAGATTTTTTTTCGAAGTTAGTTAAGTCGACAGTGACTTTTTATCCTAATCGCGATGTTTTCTTATTTAGTTTACGGCGTATTTATGTTTTAATTTTATCTTATTATATATTTAGTATTCGATTATTATAAAAACGTTTAAATAAATTTTCTTTATATAGAAATTTAATTAAACTATTATTTTAAGATTTAGCTATTTTAATTTTAGGTACTTTATAATACTACTACCAGTCTATAATAATTCCGTTACCTATAAATTAACGTTTCGTTTATAAATAATTAAAGTTATATAAATTATTATTATATTACTATTTTCGATCACGAATTAATCAAACTTATTTATTAACGTAATAATAATTTAGTTATATTTATTTTAAATAAAATTATTACTTATACATATATCGTCGCTTTATATAATTAGTTTAAAGTTTAAAAACTTATTAACTAAGTTAAAAATATATATCGTAAACCTTAAATTCAAAATGGATAAATTTCTTAAGAAGTAAAATATAATATTTAAAGCGCTACATTAATTAACAATTAGAAAATACGCTAATATTTATTTTATCTCTTTTAAAAACTAGTTTAATGTTTATATATTATGTTTATTTCTATCAATTTTTATAAACGGATAATATTTTTTTTAAAAAAATTAATTAGCAACGCTATAGTTTTAAATATATTATCTTAAATTATTACTACTTTAGAGGCTTTCTAAGGCCTTATTAAGAAATGTATAAAATATTATAATAATTTTTAATAAAAGTTTAAGCACGTTTTATAACGTACACTTTATAAATTTAATTTATTACGCTTTCGCTTACTAATATTTCGCTTTAAATATGAGCCTTTACGATTACTTTATTTCGATCTTTTCTTAAAGGTTTTATTACGTAATTCATTTTTTAATATTTTTAACTTTTTTTAATTAGGATGGTCTTAATTAAAAGAATTTATGAATATTTTATAAAATTTTAACAATGTTACTTTAACGTTGTTAAATAATATAATCGATAATTAGGTAATATTTTAGTAATCTAATAAATCAGTCACTGCTTGCTAGTAATTAATTATTCTATTTTCGATTTTAATTTTCTTTATTCTTTAGAAAATTATCGTCTATATCCTAATAATAAGAATTAATACTATATATAAGTTATTAACCTATCCGGTTATTTTCATTTTTAGAATACTATATCGCTATTCTTAAATTATAAATTTATATTATTTTGCAGTTTATTCAGTTAACCATTTTGCAAATTTGAAACTTATTTTCCGTGCTTTGTATTTCCGTTAAGTATTAATTAAAAACCTGCTATCGTACATTTTACCAGATTTAGCTAGGCTAGCAGATTATTTTTGGAAACCTTTCTAAGAAAAAAGTTCGTTTTTTAGTTATTTAATATATAATTCCAAAACTTATTTCGTAAAGTTGTAAACATTTTTGCAAAATATGTTATACTTCTGATTTTTATATATATATGCCGTAAAATCCTGGCTATAAGCGTATTTACTTTCGGTCATTATCTTAAAAATCTTTATTAAGTAATTAATCTAGTCGATTTTATAAATAATTCCTTTAAAGGATATAAATATATACGAGGAGCCATTTAAGGCATTATTTTATATCGTATAACGGATTCGTTTGTTCGAGTAAAAGTTATATCGAGTTTTATATATTTAAAAGGTTACGGACGTAATTAATTAGAATCGATATCGTCTTAAATTTAAAAAGTATATATTCTAGATTAAAATTTACTTTTAAAATAATTCTTATCCTTAAGTTCTTTATAGATAGCGAAGGAATACAAAAAGTTCGCGGATATATAAAATCTAATATTATCGTTATTAGCGTAATAGTTTCTGAATTTTATCGAATACTAACTTCGAAATTGTCGAGAATTAAAGAACTTTTTAATTTTTTCCTTCGTATTCGAAGATGTTAATCCAATTATTAAACTTATTTTAAATTTAATTCGTTTATTATTTAATTATCATTACTTAATACCTTTTTTTAATTCGTTATTAATAATAAGTTATTACGGAATTAAAATATAAGAGAATCTTCTCTATTATTTAAATAATTAACAGTATAACCTTATATTAAATATTAATAATTTTAATAATAAAACTATAGTTATTAAATATATTTAAATTTTATATCATTATCGACGTTACTAATTATTATCCCTCTTATTATTTAAAATATTTCATGTATAATTTAATTTTATTAAATTGTAAATATTTTTTATAATACTATATTTTTTTAATAATAACCCTACTAAATTCGATTTATTTATATACTATCTTTTAATTTTTACAAATTAACTCTTAATAATGAATAGTTCGATTTAAACATATTTTAAGTTTTTTTTTACCGTTTAATAAAATTTAACACCTAATTATTTCCGATATGTTCCCTAACGCGTTTTATAAATCATGTATTAATTTTATTCTTAACGTATTAAAGCTGGATGAAAAACATTTACGTATTTAAGTTAAAGATTCAGTCGATAGTTAATTTTTCTTTACATGCTATTAACATTTATAAATAAATTGATATCGGTTTCGGTACGTCTATTTGTAACACCGTATATTAAGGTAGAAGACAATATTATATAAATAGAATCTATCTTTTTATATTTTATGTTTCTCATTTCGTTTTTCACTTAAATAATAAATTCTATTGGTTTTCTCTAAGGCGTTTGAGAATGCTGATAATATGAAATAAATAATTTAATATAAGTGCATAAAATATTTTTAAAAAATGGTGCGTTTATATATATATATATATAGCGCTTATATATGAGATACGTTATATAAGTAAGTTATTATACGAAATGAAACTATAATATTAAAAAATACGAAAATAAAAAAGGTTTAAAAAATACAAATAATTATGAAATAATCGATACCAAGGACCCATTAGGTACCCGTGGGTCCTTGGCAAATCTGATAGGTACCCATTCCCTCACCCTAGCGTAGAGTTCTGTAGCTACTAAAGCCTCTCAAACTCGTTAGGTAATCTCTCTCTATTAACCCAAGCCGATACCCCTTGAGCAAAGAGCTCTGGGAACTGCATGTCCCACCCATGTGCTGCCTCCCTTAACACAATTGCTCCTGACCCATCCTCAGGCCACGCCTCGTCCTGGTCAGTCCGCCTGCTTCTTAATGCATCGGCCGTCCTCTCTATCATAGGCACGTCATCCCCTTTCGCCCCCGCGATAGATAGAGTCCGTACCTTCAACTGCCGCACGTGATCCAAAGTGAACGACAAGATCCACGGGAACATATCTTGGACCAGCTGCCAGGTGATGTTGTCTCTCATCTCTGCTACCAATTCGTTACTGAGCCTTAGGCCAAGTAATGAGGTTTGATACCGGTATACCCATTCAGGGAGCCAATGCAGCATAAGTCTCATAGTATAATAGGTTACTCTTGTCCATTGCGCCATGAATAAGCGTTTCCCAACTATTGGAGCAGCACCTGTGACAAAGAGCGAGAGTACAAGGTCAGGCTGGTCCAACGCGAGGCACTGGCCTATGTAGCCGCCCATGGAGACACCAACGACGTGGGCTTTTCCGCCATGGGCGTGCGATCGAATGAGTTGTGCGACATACCAGGCCGAGTTTTCGGTCGTGCCTGGTTTAATGTGGCGTGACGCGGAATGCAACGGTAGGTCGGGGAGAAGGACGTGGAAGTCAGAGAGGTACGGAAGGACGAGTGCAAACTCGAGGCGACACGTAAAGCCTCCGTGGAGAAGGACAATAGTTGTCAGCTTATCGTCATTCCATGAAGTAAATGACAATGACGTGGCAGGTGACTCTGCTGGTGAAGGCGAGACCATGGCGGACAATGCGAAGCCGGAGAGTCTTTGAGGTGGAAATGACGAGCGCAAAGATTAGACCTTCTTATACGTGTCAACTCTGGGCTCCAATCGCAAAGTTCTTAAACAGGAGAGTCCGAGTGGCAAGGGAAGTTGTCGTGAAGTGGCATTGGCTCGGGTCCATCTAAAGGCCGAGCGACCCGTGCGACCGAGCGGCTCCAGGCTGGCTTCGGTGTCCGCGAGGGACCCGAACTACGGTGGCAGATTAGATAGACTCCGTAGAAGTGCAATAACGATCCCGGTTTTGCTACACTCGCACTTTTTATTAATTATATAGTTTTATAATTTAACTAGTTAAGTAATTTTACTAATTAGTTAACATACTTTACCACCGAACGAAACATACCACCGTATGAAACACTTTATCGCGACAATTAACATATTTATCTTTAACTATAACTAGTTGAAAAGACGAGCGCGTTACGTCTGTATCTCAGCTTTAATTCTAGAGGAAAATTAGCTACTTACATAACCATACAAATTAATATTTAAGCTTAATATATATAAATCGTATATAATCGTACGGCATTAATACTTTATACGTTAAATAACCTCATAAAATATCTAATATACCTTTTTTCTTACGGCTATTCTAATTAACTTTTTTTAAATTACTATAAAAGTAAATAGGAATAATTTAAACCAAGTAAAATTTAATACGTAATAGTTTTAATACGTTGTATTAATACTTTTTAAAATTTATAAATTAAAATTTTTTAATAATAGTTATTTAATAAAAATCGGAATTATTTTATATTTTTTAACCGAACGGCTTCGTACGGCTTTACTGTAACGTTAATTTTTAACTTCTATCTTACCTTTTTTCTCGTTTTTGTACGAACTTAGTTTTACCCGCCTTATTCTATATTATCTTCATTTTTAATAACTTTTTGTAATTCGTTCGGTTCTGTAAGTTTATATATATGTATTAACGAATATTTAAGTATATAATTTCAGACGTTTGCGAATTTCTTTTTTCGTTTTGATTTTTACTAATACATTACGTATAATTTCGTACATTTGCGAATATCCTTTTTTGTCTATAATTAATAATAAATCCCTAAAAACTAACAAACGTAACCGTATAGACTCATTCGATTTTACGAAACCCTTCGACTTTTCGTTATTTTTATTATCGTCGATAGAGCCTTCGCCCGCGTCTAAACGAAGTCGTACGCGCGGAAAAAAGTCTTTAACATAATAGATCGCAGGCAATATAATAGCGTACGCCCTTAATTAAAAACCATCCAAATTCGAACGTAAACACAAACCTTCGGTTGAACCTGAAAATAAAAACCAAGTTAAAAAGGTTCCGGACGAACTCGTATGAAAACGTACGAAAGTTACTAAAAAATCAGTACGTACGAAACCTAACGAAATCGAGCCCGAGAATGAAAACCAAATTAAAAACATTCCGGATAAGCCCGTACAAAAACGTACGAAAATTATTAAAAGACCGGCACGTACGAAACCTAACAAAATCGAACCCGAAAATAAAAACTAAAATAAAAGATCTCTAATAAGCCCGTATGAAAACGTATGAAAATAATTAAAAAAAGAGTATGTACAAAATTTAACAAAATCGTTTTTAATATTAAAATAAACATAACCTAACTAGACGGTTATATATAAATTAATTCGTAAATATATACCAACGCGCGCGATAATACGATCGGCGAAAGAATTAAAATATTTTACAATATTAAAGTTCGTACGTTTCCGTACGTATTTATATTACTTTTTACTAATTTATTTGAAAAATATTTAACCGCAATATTTTATACAATTTCGTACAAACTATAAAAATAGTCGTATTATTTCGTTCGTATTAAAACATTCCTGCTAGCAAAGTTTTACCGTACGTATTTATACATTTTTATACCTTTACGTATTATATTCTATTAATAAATCCTACAATCCGTATTAATATTTATATATAAAATCAAAACGCGAAAACGAAAACGTTTACGCCTAATATTACGAAAGTAATAAATCGTACGAAAAATACGTTAATACGTACTTAATTATACGAAACCCTCCTCCCCTTCCTCTTTGTTAATTTTTTTTTTCGTACGGTTATTTATTAATATATACGGTAATATATATAAAGATTTCCTGCCTTAAATAAAAATACAATTTTTAAAATATAAATCCTTAATTAAAATTATATAAACTTATATATATCCGTACGCTCTTACATTTTTTTATTTCGTATTAATACGTACAAACTCGTACGTTTATATTTTTATTATAATACTTATTAACTTATATCGTAAACCTCTATATCGTAATATTAACAAATAAACTCGGTAATACGATATCCTTCGAAAATAGTAATAACGAAAATAACGTTAAATAAAAACGTATAACTAGATATATAACCTTACATATCTTTTTATTTTTTTTTCTTTTCCAGTATTTTAACAATTTCAGTATTATACGAAATCGTATATAAACGCCCGGCATTTTTATTATTTAGAATTTTTTTTTTCGTACATTTTCGTACGTTTTAGCCTAATTTTATAAAATACCCTCTTTATATATTTTTCTATTCGCATATAATCGTACGGTAAAATATATAACCTTTCTTTACTTTAATTCTTACGGCCTTATATACGTATTATCTTTAGCCTATCATATTAAATCGCGCTTTATACGATTACGTATATAAACATATACGATAATTCTTTTTAATTTAATTTTTACAACCTAATATACGTACGCCTTTAAATCCGTACGATTTCATATATATCTTTCTTTAACCCGCCACATTAAACCACGGGCCTTATAATTACGTACTTAAATATACGTCATAATTTCCCTTTTTTAATTATTTTAATCTTTTTAGAATTTTATATACGTTCGATTTGGTACGAAATCTTACGTATTATTGTTACTTTCGTTCGCTTAAAAATAATATAAACTTAAATAAACTCATATAACCGTTAATTTTATATACAAATTCATACATCGTCGTTAATATTTATTACGTACGCATCCGTTTACTTAAAAAACCGCCGGCTAAAACGACCGCATTCGTAAAAACTTTTACCTTACCTACGCTTATATACTTAGTTTAATATCTAATACTTTAATACGCGTATATACGTTTTACTCATAAATAACCGTCGGCTAAAAACATATACGGCTATATAATCACACATAAATTCCGTTTATCCATCGCTTATCGTATAACCTTTATATGTATATACGTTAAATAATTTGTAAAATCTTAAATAGTTCTATACGTACTATAATGATTAAATAATTTACGTTTATAAACTTAGACAATCCGTTTATTTACGTACGTAATATACTTTATTCGTAATACATATAATTATTTAACATTTATAAAAATTTAGTTTTTTTAAAATATAATATTTAAATTAAAAAAACTTAGGTCATATACGTTAATCGTAAAATTATCTACGTCTCTTATTTAAATTATAACGATATAAAGCTAACCGTAAATAAATACAAATTCGCGTAAATTAACGCTAACGATATTTAATAATTAAGCGTATATTATAATAATAATTATAACGAAATATAAGGCAAACGGTAATTACATACGAAACTATATAACCAAATAATTACTATTTAATATAAATAATTTCATTTTCGGAATAACTGGTACGTAATCGTAAAAAACGCCGCCTAAAATAGAAATTTTAATACCGTAAATCCTTAATTTTCAAACGACCACTTTCGTACTATTATATAAACCGCTATCCAGATTAATATTTTATAAAACTATAACCGGAACGCTAATCTTAAAGCTAACACCAATAAAAACAAACTATTAAACGTAAAAATCCGTAAAAGTTTAACTGAATTTTTTTTTTAAATTATTACCTTTAACGATAACGTCGATAACCGGGTATATACGTACGATATCGAATTTATAATTAAGTATTTATTCGTTAATAATCCGTATTGTCTTAGTTTTAAATTTTTTTATAAAAAACTCGTAACCGAACAAAATCGAAATTAAACGATACATTATTTAATAAATAATCCGAGTATACGGTATCGTGAAAAGATTATTAAGAAGATCGATTATAAAAGAGATAGTTTTAATATTCGAAATTACTAGTAAGATATTATATATTTTATATATTTAATAAAAGGAAAATTAGGATTAATTATAGATTATCAATAATTTAACAGTATTACTAGTAAAGACTATAAATTATTACTCTATTTAACAAAATACACGATTATTTTCATAAAGTTTAGTAATTTATTCCTGTCGATTATAAAAATAAATATAACTTTATTAAAATTAAAAAAGGTTACGAATAAAAAAATAGCTTTTAGGATTAAGTACGGCTTATACAAGTATTTAATTACGCTTATAGAATTTACTAACGTACTTATTACTATTTAATATATAGTTAACTAAGTTTTTTTTTTAAAAAAATACTAAGATATTTTTATGGTATATTATCTTAATAATATTCTCATTCTTTTAAAAACTTAAAAACAAGCCGAGAAATACGTCTATAAAGTATTATAATTACTTTAAAATGTGAATTTTTTTAATTCACGTAAAGAAAAGCTAGTTCTATATTAAAGAAATTAAATACCTAGGTTATATTATTACTCCTAGATAAATTAAAATAAATTTTAACAAAATCGCAGGAGTACGAAATTATATAGCGTTTATTAAAAAGTTTAACCGGAAAGTAATACTTCTAAATATATTTATTAAAAGGGGGGAACGTTTTCATAATCGTTAAAGATAAAAAAACTTTTAAGCGGATTAAAAAAGCCGTTACAAACTAGCTAATACTAATTATATACGACTTGTCCCGTTTAGTTAAGTTAAAGATTAACGTATTAGATTGCGTTTTAGATTTAATAATCGGATAACGCGATAATTAAAATAAATTACAACTAAAGGTTTTTATTTTCTATAAAAAATAAAACTTTTAATTACGATCTGGTATTTTTAATAAAAAACTTATAGATAGTATTAAAGTATTATACGAATTTAAGAATTTTTATAAAAGTAATTAATTTTAAATTAAGATTTATACGGATTACAAAAATCTTAACCGATTTACCACGATTAGAGAATTTATAATACGACAATTCCGTTATGTAAAAAAATTAGTAAAGTATGATTTTGTTATTATCTACTAGAAAGATTTAGAAAACGGTAGCGCCAATACCTTAAGCCAACGACTAAACTTTAAAAAAAATTTTGTTAATATTAACCGTATAGTATTCAGCAAAACTGTAAAAGGATATTGACGTTTATGACAGATTATAATAATACGGGAGGTACCTTTAGATATATATCAAAATATTAAGATATATAATAATACCTTTAGCAGAAAAAACAAATAAGATACAAATCCTAGAAAAATATTAAAAAAAACTTGGTACGAAATATCTACAAATATTAATTATATAACTATTTAGGGGGCCGTAAAATCTTAAAACGTTTTTAACGCGTTTATTATTTTTTTAGAATAAAAAATGAAATATAAAAAGTTTTATATTAATACGACGTTTATCTTAAAGCGAACGTACAATAGCATAAACCGTATAAAAAATTATAACCGTTATTAATCGTAAAATAATTATAAAATTTTATTTTAATAAACTTTATTATTAAACTTTCTTTATTAAAAAATCTAATTACGAACGTACTTTATAATAATATTTTCGCAATTATCGATCTGTTTATAAAACCTTTTTATATTTTACTTTATAACGAAAATATAAACATTAAGTAAATAGCGTATATTTTTTCAGAAACATTTTTAGCATATACGGGTTATTGTACGAAACTACTTCAGATAAAGTATAACGTTTACCTTTAAGTTTTGGTAGAATATAATAGTACGAATAGACTTAAATTATAAGTTATCTAGAACCTTTAAACTATATACTGATAAATGAACGAAACAGTAAAATTATACGTTAAAAACGTATTTACTATATTATATTAATTATAAATAAAATAATTAGGTTAAAATTACTTATAACTTAACTGGCTTACAATACTAATTATTATAAAACTATTAAAATAACACCGTTTATAACTAATTTTAGCTTTATATCAAAAGACCTACAAAAGGATATAAGAAAAAAACCTAATCAACGTTAAAGCTATTTTATTATCAGAACAGTTTAAGTAAATATACGTCGAAATAAAAACAAAAATTAAGTTCCTACGCGGTTAAATGAAAAAATATTACAACTAAAAGCGGTTAAAAGGACTAATCTTTTTAAAGGGGAAGATGGTTTATTTAGTTATAAAAAGTATCAAGTTTAAACACTTAAACTAAAAATTCGATTTTAAGTATATCGGCCCGTATAAAGCTATTAAGAAAATTGTAAAAAATAATTATTAATTAGAATTACTACTTAAAGTTAAATTTTACCCAGTTTTCTATATATCTTTAATCGAGTTAGCAACGGATATTATTAAAGTATATACGAAATAAAAATAATATAGAAACAAAAAGATGAATAAATATACGAAGTAGAAAAATTCTCAATAGGAAAGGATCAACAGATTTACCTAATATTTAATTATGTGAAAAGATTACCAGATTCCGAGAATATTTAAGAATTCGTACAAAATCTTACGAACGTTTAACGTTTATTAAAAGATTTTTACTAATATTAACGACCGCACTTTTATTAACGTTAATTCTTAATTAATTTATTATAGCGGCAGAATTCGAGAATTACGAAACTATTATATTAAAGTAGCCTGGCTGGTCTTCTTTTAACTTCTTACGTTTTAATCGTTTAAATTCCTCGAGATTATCGATATTACGAGAATTAGCTTTTATTATTTTTTCGTATTACATTCTCTTTTGTTTACGAAGCCGCCGTAAACCAGCATTAATCTAATTAGCTTCTTTTTCGATAGCTTTTAGCTTTAGTTTAAGTTTTCGATATTAGGTAGTTAGGCGTTATACTTGTTTAGGGCTAAGATTAAAAACGTTACAATTCGATTAGTTACTATTTATATAAAAAAATAGCGGGACGAGTTTTCTTCAACAGTTTATAGTTAATTTCTCGGCGTTCGTAATACGAATAAGGCGTTATTTAACAAAAATCAGCTAATAAAATAGCAGCTAATAAAAAGTTACTTTAAGCGGTTTTAACTTTAGAAAAAGATTTAACGTACTATATAAGCTCCTTGAATACATAAGCTCGTTGGACACCTTTTAGTCATTTTTACCACTTATCTCTAATCGTTTATTTTTTAACACTAATATTATGGAACGCCTTATAAAAAAAAACCAAAATAAATTTAGGCATTTAGGCTAAAAAACGAAACTCGAAATTAAGTTTTAAACGGTTTAGTTTTATATATAATATCCCTTTATTTATTTTAAAAAACCGACTTTACGACAAACTTTTCAGAGCCGATATTATATCGGATTTGCGAAAACTAACGGTAACTGAAAAGAAATTTATTATTAATTAAATTTTAAATTTAAATACGCGAACATTTCCTATTCGGCATTAACATATTAAAAATATGGCAAATTTATTACTCGCGTAACGTATTATGGAACGCGTTGGGGTTAATTAAATAATTAACTTTTTTAAACGGTAAACAAAATTCGTAACGCGTTTAAATCGGAAAATTAATTATTAAAAAAATAGTATACGAAAATTCAGAAATATTTCACAAGTAATTCGAATTCATTCGGGTTACTATTGTAAAATACGGCATTACAAAAAAAGATATTTATAGTTTTGACGAAATTCAATTTTTAATAAAGTTTTTTACAATAACAGATATAATAATTATTAATATCGAAAAATCGAAAAAACTTAAATAAACATAATAAAAAATAAAAAATAAATTATAATTATTTAAATTATTAATTTCTAAAATTAAGTTATACTATTATTTATTATTATAACGGCAAATAATTACCTTAAACCTTAATTTCGTAATAATTTATTATTAAAAACTGGTTTAAAATCGTATTAAATAATAATAATTAAATGAATAATAATTTAAATTTACAATAAGTTTAATATTATAATTAATATATTCGAACGCGTATTAAAAATTAAAACGTTTTTTTATTTTTAACGATTACGAAAATTATCATTCGATAAATTTTGAAAAATATT
This sequence comes from Monosporascus sp. GIB2, assembly GCA_004155935.1. Taxonomy (NCBI): domain Eukaryota; kingdom Fungi; phylum Ascomycota; class Sordariomycetes; order Xylariales; genus Monosporascus; species Monosporascus sp. GIB2. The sequence goes on from QJNV01000178.1 coordinate 96,559, forward strand.
ACGTTAATTACGATATTATTACATTTTATATACCCGCGTATTTTTCGCATAAATTTTAACTTTTCGACGTATTTTATTTTTCTCCATTAAAACGCGTTTAATCGTTATATATTGAACATTTTATACGACGTTATCATATTTATATCGCTAAAAAAAATTCCTTACCGGTTTTAACGATACGTTTAAAATTATTATAACATCCAATAATATTAAATCCGGATTCGCCGTAATTAATTTCGTTTTATTTAATTCTAATATCGTTTTTTCCAAATTCGAAATTTCTTTACTTATATTTACGCCAACCGTTTCCCTATTAACTTTTGCCAGTTTAATTTCCCCGCCCGCAAAACCTTTAGGAATTTAAAAAAAAAATTACTAATATAACTTACCAATAAAAACTATTATATCGGTTAATCTTTTAACTAAAAATTAACTAATATTTTGGTATAAAGTTATTTTTTTAATAAAAAGCTGCCTAATTACGCGAAGTTAATTATATTTTAAGTAAACGTCGAAAATTTAAAAATAAATATCTTTAAAAAAAGGAATACTTATTATACAAAAAAGATAAGCTTTTCTAACCGAAAAAAAAAAACGGTAATAAAAAAATATAACTAACAGTAATTAAAAGTAATTATTATAAAAAGATTAAGTTAAAAAAACGGAAATATGGCGTTTATAGCAAGCCCGGACATAATGCGCGTATTTATAATAGAATTGTAAATACGTTTAGCAAAAAAAAATCTGATTAATTTTAATTCATACGATATGTTATGGTTAAGTAATTTGAATCTGTTAATACGGAGTGCTAAAAAATATCCGAGGAGCTTGTATGGTACGTTAGTATATTTTTTAATACGGGAAGATATTTGGCGAATTTAATAATTACAAGGTAATTTTAAGGTTAAAAATCTTAGAAAAACAGTGATTGTATTATAATTTAATACGTTTAGCGTCCTTATAAATAGTTATGATAAGTAGAGCTTAAAGAGTACGTAATTAAATTATTAAGATCTTGCGAAATTTATAAAATCTAGGAAAAATATAATAATCGTTATGTGTGACGGCTTGGCTAATTAACTAACTGTTAAACCTAAGTCGACGGGTTTATGTTAGCAGAGTACTGTAAAAAATTAAGTAATAAAGTAACGTAGTTACGTCTCGTAATATTAAGGGTATTTTAGGTAACGAAGTTGTATTATAAGTTGTCGTTGTTTAATTATGTGGTTACAGGTGTATATATTTTTTTTTTGCTTTTTTCTGATTCGACGGAATAGTTCGGATCTTTTTGTTTTAAATGCATATTGCTTTTTTCTGATCCGACGGAGTAGTTCGGATTTTTTTGCTTAAATGCATATTTGTTTTCGTGATTAATCCATTTGGATTTTGTTTCGGTTTTTAGTGCGACCGTTTTTATGGTTTTTATTAGTTAAATTATAATACGATTTTTTTTTTAATTTTCGTCCCGAAAATTTTTGCTCGAAGTAAGTTTTTTTTATTTTATTATGTCCGATTATATTAGTAAGTTTCGTAAATACCGCGTTCGTAAGGAAAAAGCGGCGTTAAAGCGTAATTAAAGGGAAAAAAAAAAGGTATTTATTTATTTCGTTATTAATTTTGGTTTCGAAATTATGTTTTGTATTTTTTATTTTTGTGCTGGAGATAAATGCGTTATATTCGATAACGTATTTCGTTGCAATAATTCCGGTATACTTTTAATTTTTTTGAATAATATTAATAACGAAATAAAGCGTTTTAAGTGCGAGGAATTGTTAATTCGCTAATAATTACGTAATATTTAGGGAAAGTTAGAAATAATGTTACGTTGTTTAGATAAAACCTTATTCCGTTTAGATCGTTTTCGTACGTAATAGGAGTTTTTTCATAAGAAGGGAGTTAATATGGTTAACCGAGGATTTTAGTTTTTGGATAAATTAGAAAAGTAAGAGAAGGCGGATTGTTTAGCGGTTGAAAAATAACGTTTCGAGGCGTTTTTATTTATTTTTATTTTTGATTAATCGTTGCCCGAAAGGTTTTTTTTGATTTTGATTGGGATTTTTTTTTGCGTAGTATCGTTGTTGGTGGAAGTTTTTTAATAAACGTTAAACGTTAGTAAAATTTTTAATTAGTTTTTTAAGAGGTTTCCGTATTAGGGTAATCCTTTTATTTAACTAGATATTGAGTAAGTTAATTTTTTTTTTATTTTTGTTCGTTTTTTTTATATCGTTTTATTTGATATATATTTTGATGGTATTTGTAATTAATTCGAATAAAGGTATATGAAAGATTGGATAAAGTTTAATTTTAGATAGTAGATTTAGTTAGTAATTATTATTTAAGATTTTTTTAACGATTTTGTAAGGGCCGATATATTTAAAGTTAAGTTTTTTGTTTAAGCGTTTTGTTTATATGTTTTCGGTGGTTAGGTAAATCATTTTTCCTTTTAAGAAGGTTAATTTTTTTAACCGCTTTTGATTATAATATTTTTTTATTTGATTTCGTATAAATTTAAGTCTTATTTTTATTTTTTGGTAAAGTTGTTTAAGTTGTTTTGATGTAAGGATTATTTTAATATTAAGTAGTTTTCTTTTTACGATTTTTTATAAATTTTGGGAATGAAATTAAAATTAGTAATAAATGGGGTAGTTTTGATATTTTCATAGCAATTGGTATTATAGGCCGTTTAAATTATTGGTAATTTTTTAATTTAATTATTTTGTTCGTAATTAATGTAATATCGTAAGTATGTTTTAAATGTTTAATTTTATCGTTTTGTTTATCCGTTTATTTATAGCCGAAACGTATTAAATAATTTGTAATTTAAGCCGATTTGTGTTATTAGGTTTTGTCAAAATTTGGAGGTAAATGTTATGTTTTTGTTTGAGATGATTTTATATAGTAGTTTATATATGTTAAGAATATTTTTGAAAAAGATATATGTTATTTGTTTAGCGTTAATATTTTTTTTGTAAGGTAACAAATAGGAAAATTTTGTAAATCGGTTAACGATTATAAAAATATTATCGTAATATATGTTCGTAACCGGATTTTTTAATAAAGGGAGTTTAGTAATAAAGTTTATTGTAATGGAATTTTAAGATCGTTTTGCGATTGGTAATAATTATAGCTTTTCGTATGGTTTATGCCGTCGTATTTTTGTTTTGGCGTAAATATCGTATTATCGTTTTATTTTTTGTACGACATTTTTTATTTTAGGAAATTCGTATATGCGTTAAATGCGTTTTAGGGTTTTGTGAATTTCTGGATATTTATGTAATAAGTATTTATGTATTTTTCGTATTAAGTTTTTTCGATATTTTTTTAGGATTTATATTTTATTAGTTTTTTTTAGTAAGTTATTATTATATAATTTGATTTTTTTATATATATTTCGAGATATCGTTTGTATTGTTGTAATTTGGCGTGGATATAAGTATTTTTATGTTATGGTATTGAAAATTGTATAATTAATTTTGATTATTTTTTTTAAAGTCCGGTCGTTAATTAAGGGCGTTAATTTTTTTCGTTTTCCGTTTTTCTGCGGTGGATAATAACGAAATTATATTTGGTTAGTTTTTCGGTATAACGGAGTTATCGTACGGTAAGTTTTTTGGTTGTAATAAACTTGATAAGATTTTTATAATTCGTGTAAATTTTAATTTAATGTCGGTTGTTTTTAAGAAAATGTTTAAATTCGCGAAATGTTTTAACGATAGCCAAAAAATGTTTGTTAAGAATAATATAACGTAATTTAAGGCTTTATAATTTGTAAAAAAAGAAAGTAACGGGGTGTAATATATTTTAATTATTTTGTTATTCGATTATTACGTTTAAAATATAATTTGACGTATCGGTTTTTAATTTTATTAGGCGATTAAGGTTATATATAATTAGTATTAGTTAATTTGTGATGGTTTTTTTGATCCGTTAAAAGGTTTTTTCCGTTTTTAGCGTTTATTAGAATTTTTTTTCCGCGTAAGTTTATTTAAGGGTATTGTTATCAGGCTGAAGTTTTTAATAAATTTTCGATAATAATTGGCAAATTTAAAAAAGGTTTGTACTTTTTTAACGTTAATAGGCGTTATTTAATTTTGTATTATAACGATTTTTTTAGGGTTTATTTTGATATGTCCGGAAGTAATTATATAGTTTAGGTATTCGGCTTTTTGTATGTGGAATTAGTTTTTTTTATATTGATAAGTAAGTTAGCGTTTTAAAGTAATTATAATATTTTATGGATATGCTTTTTTATATTATTTTTTAATTTTTAAAAAAATAAGAATATTATCGAGGTAATATACGATAAAAATGTTAAAATATTTTTTTAGAACGTAGTTAATTATACGTTAAAAGGTAATAGGCGTATTAGTAGGTTTTATAAAGGTAATAAGGTATTCGTAAAAGCCGTATTTAATTTAAAACGTTATTTTTTATTTATGGTTTTTTTTAATTCGAATTAAGTTATATCAATTTTTAAGATTAAAAATAATAAATTATTAAATTTTATAAAAACGATTTTTTATTTTATTAATAAGAGGTAATAGTATTTAGTTTTTGACGGTAATATTGTTAAGTTGCTGATAGTTCATAATTAATTGTAATTTTCCGTTTTTTTTTTAATACAAAGAATATAAGATAATTAGTTAATAATTTAAATAATTAAATTTATTTTTTTTAGTAGGTTTTCGAGGTATTTTCGAAATGTATGTAATTTTGTTTTATTAAGGTTATAAATAGGATAAAATTTAGTTAATATTCTTTTCAGGATAATTTTATAATTTTATTCGTTATATTTGGGTAATTTTGTTTCGAGTTTTTTTTTTTGAAAAGTTATTCGTATTTGTAGTATTATAATAATATATTAATTAGTTTTTTTAATATTTGGGGTTATAATTATAGGTTATTATTTAATTACTGTAATTTCGTTTTGATGGTAATAATAATAAGTCGTATTCGTTTGTAATATCCGTTTTTTTATATCGTGTTTTTGTAGGTGGTAAAGTTTTTGATATATTTTTATATTAGTATTTATCGTTATTCCTGATCGAATGTTAAAATTTTTATCGTTTTTTTTTATCGTTAAGTTATAAAATAAATTTTATTTGGTTAATTACTTAATCGATTAAGGGGTTATATTAACATAATTATATTATTCCTAAAATTATATCGTAATTTTCTAATAGTACGATATCGAAATTAATTATTATATGTTTTTTAGGGTAAAAATATTAAGATAATTCATTTCGCGTATAATTTTTTTATTATCGTAAAAAAAAATTAGCTTTTGGCGGTATCCGTAATGTAAGGGTTTTTTTTGTATTTCTATAATAACTTAAATCGATTAATTACTTTAGGGGTAATATAATTAATTTTTAAAACTTCGTTATTTACTATAACGGTATATTAATATGTTTTAATTCGTAATTTCAAAATAATAAGATATTCGTTATTTTTTATTACTGTTAAAGCTTTTTTTGGGAATTTTTATTAATTTTTTTATGTCGTATTATCGTACGGTTTTTTTATAAGTAGTTTTTTTCGTTTAGGTATTGCTATTTTATTCGTATATAAAAGATGTCGATTTTTTTTTATAATTATTTAATATGTTTCCATTATTGCTTAATCTTTTCCTGAAATTTTTTAATTTATTTTTTCTGGTTTTTTTGTATTATTAATATTATTATTATAAGTATTTAATTTTCGTTTTTTTTCGTATAAGACGTTTTTCTTGTTTTTGCATTTTTATCTTCTAATAAATAATTTTTTCGTTTATAGCGCGTAAAGTGTTTTATATAGGTGTATTTTCGTTTTTTCTTTATAAATTTTTAATAAATTAAGTAAAATTTATTAAAATCTCTTTTTTTTTATGCGGTCGGAAGTTATGGCTAGTTCGAAATATAAGTCGGTAATTAATTGTTATATAGCTTTATTAAGTTTTTCTTATAATATTTTTTAAAGGTATTTATAATTATTATATAAATATAAAAGCTTTTTATAAAAGTATTTTTATTTTTTAGTTAACTTTTATAGGTTATAACCTTATTAATATTTTTTTATTAACTTGTTAACATAATTAATAATATTATTATCGATTTTTTAGGTTTTTTCCTTATAACGTAATAAAGTTAAATCCTTAATTTTACATACGTAAAAGTTATTTAGCGATATAAGTTTTATTTTGTTCGTATATTAAATAATTATTTTGTATACAGTAAATTAGATATAGTTATTTATATTAACTTAATTCTCCTGGCGCCACTGCTTTTGTTTATCCCTTATGGTCTATCAGTTATTTTTTAAGCATTCAGGCCAAATACTTTTGTTGGTTTTTTTGTTGCCTTTTTGACGGTACTAGTAATTCCGTTAAATTTTCCCACTTTTGGTAATCCTGTAGTTAACGCTGTAATGCTTCTCGTTGTTGTTGTTATCTAACTATGGTTGCTTGGGATAACCTTTTAGCTTCTGCTTGTCCCTGTAGTATTTCTTGGTAAGGTAACCTTGTTAGGCTTTCGTCTTTCCGTATTATGGCGAAGGTTTTTACTCCTTTATCGTTGGATAGTTGCTTAGTAGGTACTGGGGTTTATGGCTTATTCTGTCGTAACTTTTTGGATAACATATATTTAGGAGCTTTATAGCTTATCTTGCCACAGTTCCAATATTCGATACGTCGTTTATTTTATCTTTAAACCGCGCCAATTTTTATAAGTCCGGGTTCTATCTTATGGGATGTATTTTGGCGTCGAAGTGCATTAATATTAGCATTATAACGTATTTTGTAATCGTATTTTCTTTTAATATTACGAATTTGTTAGGCGTATTGTCGATTATCGATTATTACTATTATTGCGATGTAATCGGTTAAAAACTTTAGTCGTTTTTTTTAAATAATTCCTTTTAAACTTTTTTTTAAATTATCGAAAAATCGGACCATTAACGTTTTTTGTTCCCAATTAAGTTTTGAAAAAAGCTAAATTAATTCGCTACCATAACTGAAAATAAATTTTTTCTAGCGTAATTATTAAATCTTTATTTTAACTTTTATTTTTTCGTTTATTATTTCGAAAAATTTTTAGAAAATTTATTTAAACGTTTCGTAATTGTTATAAACTTATACTATTTCCGGGTTTTGTTACTTTAATAATATCGTAACGTATTTTTTTATAACAAGTTCGAACTAAATAATAACATACTTTAAAAATCGCCCGGTTATAAACTTAATTCGTATTTTAAGCGTAACGAAATTTATTAAAAAATACCCGAAATACGATCGACATTACGTAAAAAACAATTATAATTTAATGGACGTACTGTTAAAAAATTCCGGTTAAAAAGGCTTTAACATTTCCCTTATTTCCTTATTAAAAATAATCTAAATAAATATTTTCCGGATATTTATCGTACTTGCTCTAAAAAAATTTAAATCGTTTAAAATATCGAAATAAATTCCATATTATCTCGTTTAAGCTAACTAATACGTTAATTTCCAAAATCTAAACGTCGAAAAATTTCTTCCTTGATTAAAAAAAATAATTACCTTTTTTTATCAAAATTTATATTATTATCCTTAAAAACTTCGTAAGTAGGTTATTTGCTAATAAACATATTATCAAAATATTATTTAATGTTTGACAGTATTATTAAACAAAAACTTATAACGTATAACGGCTTAATTAATTAACCAACTATTAAACCTAAATTAACGGGTTTATAATAACAAAATATTATGAAAAACTAAATAATAAAATAACGTAATTACGTTTCGTAATACCAAAAATGTTTTGGGTAACGAAGTTATATTGCAAGTTATCGCTATTTAATTATGTAATTACGAATATATATATCCTTTCTCTGCTTCTTTCTAATCTAACGAAGCAATTCGGATCCTTTTATTTTAAATACATATTACTCCTTTCTAATCCGACGGAACAGTTTGGATTCTTTTGCTTAAATACATACCTATCCTCGTGACTAATCCACTTGGATCCTGTTTCGGTCTCTAACGCGACCGTTCCTATGGCCTTTACTGGTTAAACTGTAACATTATGCCATATATAGTTATAAGGTCAGACGTAAGTAAATAGCGATAGTTTGTAATATAACTTCGTTACTTAAAACGTTTTTACTATTACGAAACGTAATTAATTTTATTTTTATTTTTTAAGATTCTTAAAGTACTCCTACTAATATAAATCCGTACGTTTAGGTTTAATAGTTAGTTAACTAGCTTTGTTATTAAAAATATTAAACTTTAAAAAAGTCGATTAAAAAATTATATATTTAAGTAATATATTTTATTATACTAATCACTATTTATATTATAGTAGTTTAATTAAATTTTTATAATAGTTAATAGATAATAGAATTGTAACTTTCATTAATAATTAAAATATATTACTATAAAGTATTACTTTTACAGTAATATCGTAATTAATAAAAGACAGCTGTATATTATTTATATATTAAAAACTAAGTCGCTAATATATTAATAAAGCCTTTGAAAAAGTATAGGAAATTACCTTATATTTCAGCCTATTATGATCAATATATAATAGTATTTAATAGTATATTAAAAAAAGTTTTAACTATACAAGTTTTACTACTTATAATAATAATAATAATAATATTATATATAAATATTAATCCTCGAAATAGTTATATATACTATTCTAAAATAGACGTAAATGTTATATATTAAACCACTTTTTAAATTCCTATTTAATAAGGTTTATATATCTAAAATATAAATATCTAAATATATACATCTTAAATAAAGCTTTAGGAATTTAGAGCGCAGCCTTAAATTAAATAGGCTTATCTCTTTCATATTTTTCTTACGTTTAAATTATTAATTAACTAATTAATCATGGAAACTATGGACTAACAATATAATAATAAGGCTTCATAAGCCATTATTCGTATATATATAACCTTAAATTCCCCCAGCTGTTGTTAGGTTTCCATAGCTTTGATAGTATCATCAATAATACTTCTGCGACACACCTTTAGTCTCTCCTATTCGTTTTCCCATACAAATCCTTCTAGGGTAGCCTTATCTTCTGTCGCAACCCAATTTCTTATAGCCTTGTAGGACACGTTCTTCGGATGATATCTTCTAATCTGTTTGACGTAAGGTTATGGTTATACCCGTGAGTGTAAAAACGTTCTAGGAAGCTGAAATTTGATATTGGTGACGCGGTGACGAGAGATATAGTATTTCCAACCGAAACAGACCTCAGGCAAGATGGTGGGCTTGCACAAGGTATTAATGATGAAGCACTTTAACTTAGCATCACCACAACAGGACCGGGTATGATTATGAAGACCATGCTGATGACATGTGGTTGGGCTCTTCAAATCTGTGCTTATAAGCTAGTTTGACATCGAAATCTTTCTCGATCAGAAGCCATGAAGCGGATACTTCTTCTCATCCTGCCAATCACCATATTTTCGTATCCGTCGCCCCTCTAGCCACAAGATTGCGTCGGAGCCTTTCCGAAGAGCGCTGCAAAGGGTATAAGGCAGCATACATAGGCAAGAACTGGTTTATGTGCGCTAGGTGCCATATCAAGATCTACACAAATATTATGCAACCCAGCTGCTTGAGACTCAATCGGTCAGTGCCCTCTCCACCCCAGAGGACTTGCCAGGCATGGCTTACACGTGATGTTTAGTTGCTTAGTCAATAGGAACGGGAAGCTGGCATGGGAATCCGACAGAAGAGCCTTCGACTCATGCAAAGACTGCAAGTTTGACGGGCAGTATCGCGGACCCATGAACTGTTCGTGTTTGAATGAGGCGGGAGCATGGGTGAACGTTAGGATTGACCCGAGTAGGCTACCATGAGTCGTCAATTGTCCCCTGTCGGCCAAAGGCTAACCTTAGACGCAGATGAGAACATCTCGAACATGGATGGGACGTTGTCTTTCTGTGGTCACTATGCGGATCCAAATGACTGGACTGAACCACCCTTGACTTCAACCCGAAAACACATATTGGTTGATGCTTGCACTTCTGCGGATCTGGGAATTTGCGGCAGTGAGGAAGGTATTTAGATACAGGAGGCTACGGGTTCCTACTCCAGATGATTTTGACATTAGTTAACCTAGCTGCAACGTTAAACAAGAAGATACCTAGGAAGTTAGGAAATCGCACTCGGTGTAGTTCTGGATGGAGGGCCTCAGGGAAAGTACGTGGAATGTCTAAAATAGGAGTTACTTTTGATACTTGATCCCTTTGATCTATGCATATCACGGCTTTGATGTACGATCATTTATGGCGCAGTGAAGTCCCGTCGTGGACAGTAAGGAACGGTACCGTATCATGCTAGGCAATGAGAGGGATAGTTGTGCGAGGCTTAAGCTCGGAGTTTACAAGGACGTTCGCTTGTGAGTTGCTATGTTTTTTTTCTAACCGAATTGTATGTCCAGCCTGTCGAAGGTGCGTAGCTAGAGCGCACTGAGAAGTGGATATCTCTTTGACGCATATTTGCATATTCTGCATCATCGCGCCAAACCCCTCAGGCTATCAATAGCCCTCTTCTTGTTTCCTCACCCTTTGCATAATTAGCAAGTATGGCTGCACAGTCAGGGATAGCCAGCTAACCTTGTGGTAGACAGGCAGCTGGTCTATCCTAAACTCAACATATAATGTCACCTGTTTTCTTCGCGAAGGTGTTCCGTTTCTGGATACGGCACTATCCGTTGGACAAGGGATGGGTCGTCGGATTTTAGGGACCTGCATTCGCTCTCCCTATACGAGTAACTGAGGATTTGGAGAATTCTCCCGCTAATCTGCGACCCCGAACTACTATCGGCAGAGTGCATCGCAATACGACACCGCATTGAGATGGGATGCCTAGGTATTGCAGGAGATGTATCGCCAATGCGTCGCCCTAATGTTGGCGCTTGCGATCCTATGGCGTCACGACATGTACGGCCTAGAACGTCTCCGGCAGTTCGGAGTAGTTGTGGATAGATAGAATGGCGGGGCGTTGGTAGCCGTTCCTTATCTTCCGTCCAAGACTTCGCGTCTGGGATTCTCCAATTGTAAACGGAACTCCAATTGGACAATTCCTCGATTGCGAATCTGAGGGGAAATCGAGCTGATATGGTTAATACGGGAGATCGGGGTCGTATGTGCCAAGACCATGGAGCATTAGCTTATACGGGAAGGTCAGTAGGCTCGACCAAGAAATGTGGTGCGAAGGACACCAAGGGCACCAATTGCGATGCGCGGAGATGGCCCAATCCAGGCACGCGTGGGTGCGGTGCTCGGGTTCATGGGTTTGACCCTGCAGCAGGGGCGGACGGTGATCTCCATTAAATATAAATAAGGCCAGCAGGTGCCCAATGCCGAGCTCTGTTACAGCTGTACGCTCCTGTGCCCGAGTACTTGCTCCTCTCATCGCTAGACCTACATATTTATACCGCTCGTTGGGTCGCGATGAAGCTGTTCACTACGTCAGCGGTGCTGCTGCTGGGCGTAGCGACGGCAATTGAGCCGCCGCGCCAACCCCAGCGACCGACCGGTAATGGCACCAAGATCCTCACGTGGAACGAGACTATGGTGACCGGCGGATTCGGCGCGAGGTCGGTGTCGGTCAGCTGGTTATCGGGCGGAGAGGACGGCCAGTATATCTATAGTGGAGATGACGGCTCGCTAATCTTGGAGAATTTCATTACGGGCGATAGCGACACCTTTGTGGCGGCCGACAACATCCCAGAAGATATGCACGAGTATTGGATCCGCGGTGACCTGCGAAAGGTCCTGTTTGCCACCAACTACACGAAGCAATATCGACACTCGTACACCGCTGACTACTCAGTACTGGATGTCGAGTCCGGAGTCCTTACACCGCTAGTCGAGGACCAGGTTGGTGACATCCAGTATGCCGAGTTCGCCCCTGCTGGTGATGTAATTGCGTTTGTCCGCGACAACAACCTATTCCTCTCCAAGAACGGGACGATCAGCCAGATCACGACCGATGGTGGCCCGGATATGTTCCATGCCGTCCCCGACTGGGTGTACGAGGAAGAGATCTTCGGCAGTCGGTCCACGTTCTGGTTCTCCCCGGACGGTGAGGCGCTGGCCTACTTGAGCTTCAACGAGACGGGGGTCGAGACCTTCACTGTACAGTACTTCATGGACAACCAGGAGATCGCGCCTGTCTATCCAAATGAGCTGGATCTAAGGTACCCGAAGGTCGGTACGACAAACCCCACGGTGTCCTTGACCATTCTGAACATCGAAACCGAAGAGGAGACGCCCGTCCCCATTGACGTGTACGAGCCCACTGACCTGATCATTGGCGAGCTGGCGTGGGTCACCTCGGAGCACAGCAGCTTCATCTACCGCGCTTTCAACCGTGTGCAGGATCACTCTACCTACGTGCGTATCGATATCGGAGACGCCGTGACCAGCCACGTCATTCGCGAGCGCGACGGTACCGATGGCTGGCTAGACAACAATATGGCCATGCAGTATGTCGGCCCGATCAGTTCATCCAACGGCACGTACAATACTACTAGCCGCGACTATTATGTCGACTTATCTGACGAGTCGGGATGGCAACATATCTATCTCCACTCCGTTGACGGGTCTAGCAGCACGGCTCTTACCTCCGGAGACTGGGAGGTCACGGCGGTGGTGAAGGTCGACACCGAGCGGCAGTTGATCTATTTCCTTTCCACTCAGGGCCACAGCACGGAACGGCACCTATACTCCGTCTCCTACGTGACCAAAGAGAAGAGGGCACTGGTGGATGATACCGTCCCGGCGTCTTGGTCCGCTTCCTTCTCGTCTGGTGGAGGCTATTACATTCTAAGCTACAGCGGTCCAGACGTGCCGTACCAGGAGCTCTATGCCGCCAACGATACCAACACGCCTATCCGAGTCATCACGTCGAACGAGGCGCTGTGGAACAAGCTCCAGGAGTACAACCTGCCCAAGCTCACGTACTTTACCCTCGACCACCCCGACGGCTACAGCCTCAACGTGCTGGAGCAGCTGCCGCCTAACTTCGACCCCGCGAAGAAGTACCCCGTGCTGTTCACGCCCTACGGAGGTCCCGGCTCGCAGCAGGTGAGCAAGGCGTACGCCGCGCCCAGTTGGCAAGCCTACATTTCGTCGGACCCGGAGCTCGAGTACATCACCTACACGGTCGACAACCGAGGCACGGGCTACAAGGGGCGCGCGTTCCGGTCGCTGGTAGCGTCGCACCTCGGCGACTTCGAGGCCGAGGACCAGGTGTGGGCGGCGCGGGAGCTCGCGTCGCGCAACAGCTTCATCGACGCGGAGCACGTGGGCATCTTCGGCTGGTCGTACGGCGGCTACCTGTCGGCGAAGGTGGTGGAGCTCGATTCGGGCGCGTTCACGCTGGGCCTCATCGTGGCGCCGGTCACGGACTGGCGCTTCTACGACTCCATGTACACGGAGCGGTACATGAAGACGACGCAGCCCAACCCGGGCGGCTACAACAGCACCGCCGTGCGCGACGTCGCGGGCTTCAAGAACATCGCCGGCGGCTTCACGGTGCTCCACGGCCTCGGCGACGACAACGTCCATTATCAGAACGCCGCCGCCCTCATCGACTTGCTCGTCGGTGCCGGCGTCCCGCCGCAGAAGATGGACTGGCGCGCCTTCACCGACAGCGACCATAGAATCCGCTACAACGGCGCCTCCACCTACCTCTACAAGCACCTCACGTCGCTGCTGTACCGCGAGAAGATGCGCACCAACGAGGGTTTGGTTCACCAATGGAGCCGGCGGTTTTCAGACGGGCTCGCGTCGTCGCGAGTCTAAGGCTGGATGGGTGGAAAAATGGCGCGCCTGGAAGTCCATGGATAAGGACGGGTCGTCCTTTCGGTCGGGCTACTGCTGAACAGATGTAAAAGTAATGAATAATCCAATAGTGCGTAATAGTAGCTTTACCACTGGGAGTCAACCGCAGTGTCTCCATGGTCTAGGCCGTCGCCCCTTTTAAATGCATCTATAGCCTACAGGCAGCCAAGTACCGGCCCAAGCGGGTGCGTTGGACCCATCACGCGAGATCCTCATGTTACCAAGCTCCAGTCTATAAGCCACATTTCGCTTCTTTCCTATTGACCCTGAAAGCGAACAGCGTAAATATATATTGCCAACAATTGATCACATCCCCAGCCGAGCACCAACGGAGATCGCCTCACAAGCCATGAAACCTTTCACTGAGCTACATGACAACTACCCACTGGCGAGGGCGCACTGGTGTAGCGGATGGGGAAACTAGAGCCAAATAGCTGAGGTGGTCATGGATGCCCTATGGGTAGCAGTGGCAGTTCGCAATGTCTGAGATTTTTGTCCGCCCCCCCGCCTCCCCACCATTCTCGCTGGAGATGGCCGAATAGAAGATGCGGGCGCATTCAGGCCGATCAGGAGGTCAAGCTGTTTGATAAACCAAGAAGGGGTGACATATTGTTGTCGACAGCTCTCAATGAGCCGCAGTCACGAGCATCTGCAGGGAGCGCCCCTGGGCTAGGTCATACCGGAGTTCACCCTACTTACCCGAACGCACCGAATCATCCTCACTCTCCGTGCCGCCCCTGTTTCAAAGGCCCTTCGACGTCGTATACAATGGTTAACTTAAACTGGAATCTCCACTACCGGTTTGCGAACGAATACTGATATTTGTCGATCAGCAATATGCCTAATTCACCACACATCTGCTACATGCGATTCCCTCTACAATACAGCCAAAACACAAAACAGCTACCGGCGAGGACGAACACGCAGAGGAAGACGGCGCCGGCCCAGGGCTCCCTCGCATCGGCGGCCATGGCGCTGCTATCCTTGAACATGACAATCCAGCCACTCCAGCCCTTGCTGAGGACCGTGCCGTCGCACCAGCAGTTGTTGTAGAAGCCCACGAGCTCCCACAGGGAGCTGAGGATGAGCCAAGCGGCGTTGGATACGACGACGACGCGACCGAGCATGCGCGTAACGACTGCGAGGACGCGTAAGGCGGTGGGCGAGGGCGGGGGCAGCGTCGGCGGGGACACGAAGGAAGAGGGTCCGCGTTCTTTTCCCTTGAGATGCCGGCCGAGCTGCATTGCCTCGTGTCGCAGCATCGCGGCGTGCGAGAATATTGACGACGCGAAGAGAAGGACGAAGGACAACACGCCTAGAATCCCGTAGAGCATGTACCCGCCAGACCGGCAGCCGAGGCCGCGGACTTCTGTGAGGTACGAGATCATTGTTGCGGCTCCGGTTGTACCCCATTGCACGAATAGCGCTACGGCGATAGCGGTGACGATTCGCTGATAGAAGCCGGAGTCCAGTTCTCTCCACTCCGGATACTCCTTAAGGTCCTGGGGCACGATCTGACCATTGACGGTATCAGCGAGTCCACAGTACCGCGAGAGGCGGAGGGTGTCTCCCTTAAGGTTGCGCTGTTTGCACTTCAGGTCCTTAGGCACCATTTTCTCATCAAGGTCCAACCTCAACTCTAAGTTGGCGGCCGTTCTCTCAAACGCCTGATGGAGGCGATTGGCCACGTTCCACCAAGTGAATATCCGCGCATAGTTGAAGGTGGGGCCCTCCTGCTTCTCATCGCCCGGTACGCTGCAGCCCAAGCAATTCGGAATCGTGTCCGCGTGCCTCTCGAGGGACAGAGGCCCATGCTCTTCCGGAGTTCTCGTCAACGGTTGCATTAGCTTGCATTCTTCTGCCACTTTGAAAGCTTTCTGCCTCTCTTGCGCCATGCGAACGCCATCGGCATCCTGGCTCAGTCGACGGAGGGTACCCGTCTCGCTCCGGATGGGTACGAGACTTATGTCGTCCTGAGATGGGCGGGCGACTATCCGCGGCGATGGGCTGTCTACATATCCGTCAGCGAACGTGTCTCGGCGGATTCTATTATCCGCCAGGCGGGAGACATCGACGTCGTGTGAAGTCGTGCGGGTTGTGCCCACGATCTTGGCCATATCTCTATGTAGAGCGCGAGCGATAGTGCCGTAGTCTCGTTGGGTCCCCACGGCAATCCACCCGCAGATCACTGGAACCTACCAACCCATCAACAATCTGCCCACAAAGGAGGATAACTAGCCTACCAGCCAAATCCATAGCGTCCCTGATGACATGACCAGGGCCTCGGCAGGGTTTCCAAGAGCTGAACGGAACGCCGTCGTGACAGTCAACATCCAAGAGAGGATAGCGACAATGAGTTGAGCGACTAACGACAACGTCACACCTCTCCTCGTTATCTGGATGCTCTCACTGAGCTTCCTCCACCAGTCGGCATTCTCTGGGAGAACAATAAGACTCGCGAGATTTCCATCTTCCTGAGAAAGCCGCAACGGCAGTTGCTGGCTCTCCTGTAGGAAAATGCGCGCATTCTTCGCTGTCGCACTTTCAGGGTCATGCGATGACTCGAGAGATCGAAACTTGGCCCGGAGCCAGTGTTGGTTGAGAATCGTAATCATCAACGAATAGGTTATGAGCATGGGACTTCCCAAAGCATAACAGAAACTCATCACATTCGGCATAACAGTGTGCTCGCCCGTCTCGAAAGGGAGCTGGGCAGTAAGTGCCAGCCATGGAAGCAGATAGTTCGTCGCACCGGCGGTGAATGTCGAAAAGTCAAACACCTGTTTTAGCCAATGAGTGTTAGACTTGTGTCATGGACTGAATGTGCGTAACGAACTGTTCCGAGTTTGCTGAACGAGCAATATTCGTCACATATGTGCATGCCGATACCCCAGACTAGGGAAGGGTCTGTTGTGTGACTTCCCATCCGATCAACGAGTCCCCCTTTGATTTGTGACATCGTGCTTGAGTTTTGGTCCAGCCATTCATTGTACAGTTGCTGAACACATTGTGCCTTCCAGGATTTCTCTCCCGCAAATAGCGGTAACGTGTCGTTAAGCCATCGATCCATCACTTGGGCAGATAACAGTCTAGTAAGAGGATATGGGATATTCAAAACTTAACAAGATCAAGTCTCGGTGGTTAGCGATGGTTACCGTCCCAATGCTTAGAAGGAGGAGACTTTTGTGATCCAGGGGGATCCTCCTAGGACCTATGTGGCAGAGGAGTCCGGACGTATGAATGAGCCGGACGTATGAATGAGCAGGACGCCAGCTGAGCAGCTTATCGAAAGCCCTGGATTGGCACACATTGCATTACTAATGCGGCTCTCAGCCTTTCACTCCAGCCATGGATAGGCAGGAGAACGGAGGGTGACATCGGCGGCGTATGGCGTCGCTGAAGTCGAGGAGTGCTAGCCGCAGATTCTTAGAATGCAGTATGCTACCCGACAGCCTCAAATAAGCAAGGTATGCCCTCGGGATTAGGGAACACGATGTATGCTCCATTGAGGCTAGACGCTTGACCTACCAACCTACCGATTGCCCTGTTCCTCGTTGCGGTTGAATGGTATGCGGATAGTCTATTTGGCAGTAGGAGTGTGCATGAGAACCCTCCTCACAGGATGTAGGTCGGATATGCTGAGAGCATTGCTGGTTGCGTGGATGTGTCTCCTCGGTGAGAGCTCGGGAAAGAACTGGGATCCAGTTATCCTGTCCCCCACATATCGGCCAATGGGAGTGGGCGAGCCGCGTTGCAACTGAAGTTACCGGGACAAGACCAATTCATTGGGTGAACCCGGATTTCGATTGGCACCCAATCCCACCCGCAATATCTAGGTGCCATAGAGAATGGATAAAGTACCCGTCAGTCCTGGTGACAGGTCGTCTCTCTGCAAGCTTTAGTCGTACATAGCAGGCAGCAGAGATAGAAATGGAAAAGGAAAGCATTCACGCGAAATCGAGGCAACCAAGGCAACCCGAGGCTGGGAGCATTCCGGTTCGCGTTCAATCTGGCTAAGGTGCTGAAGACGGTGTTCTGGGTGTCTACCAACATAGGAGTCCGTGGTTGGGGGCCAGGGGTGGTCAGTACATTAGGTCAGCAATCCATCGGCTCAGGACAGAGGATCAGTGGTTACGGTGTGTCACAGGGATCACGGCGACAAAACCCGAAATTTATGAATACGTACACGCCCGGGTAAATTTAAATATATTTTAATAAATTAATCAAAATTCAGTTATTAGTTTAATTATTTAAATAAATATTACTATATCTTATATAAGCTTACTTAGGGTTATTTAAATTCGTATTAGTTTTTATAAACTTTATTAATTTTGTAATAACTTACTTAATTAATTAAGCTTAATTCCTTTTCGAACGCTTGTAATTTATTTCTTATTAGACTTTTTAAAAAATATTAGTACTAGTTATAAACTTTATGTAAGATACTATGAGGTTCAAGTTATAATTTTCAAACTGAGCCTAATACATAGAAAATTATTACACGATATAATTCGCATAATAGATACTATACTCAGTATCTTAGAACACGATAACTGATCGGTAGGTTTTACGATTTGTTATAAACTTTATTTTTTTCGTATACGGCGAATTAGTTTATTTAATTCTAAAATAGTAAAGTGGGTTTCGATTTAATAATTATTATATTATATAAGCCGTTAACGTCTCACACATATAAGCGAGCCATATATATAAGCGAGCCGCTTTTTGGCATTCCGTAATAACAAATTCAAATAACTTAACAATAACATATCGTATTAATTCAAATCAATCGGATTTTTTTTCGCTAGATATTTTTATAATTTCTTTACAAATACGCGTATTATGTCCGGCTTGCCGTAAACGCTATATTTCCGTTTCTTTATTTTAACCCTTTTACGACGATTACCTTTAGCCGTTATTGGCTGCATTTTTTCATTACCCTTTTTTTTTCGGCCAGAAAAGCTTATTCTTTTTATATAATAAGTGTCCTTTTTTTTAAAGACGTTTATTTTTAGTTTTACGGCGTTTACTCAAAATATAGTTCGTTTTGCATAATTAGGCGTTTTTTTCCTGAAAAAAGAACAATTTTATACAAAAGTAACAAGTTATTTTTTGTTAAAAAATTAACCGATTTAACGACCTTTTTTAACGAATTATTTTGATAATCCCTAATTTTTTTTTACAAATAACGTTTTTGTTTTTTTACTTTTTTAATATTTTTAAAGGTTTTCGCGGGCGGGGAACGAATAAAACCGGCGGAGGTTAATAGGAAAACGGTTGGCGTAGGTATAACTAAAAGAATTTCGAACGTAAAAAAAAAAACGGTATTAAAATCGAATAAAACGAAACCAGTTATGGCAAATTCGGATTTGATATTATCGGACGTTATAATAACTTTAAACGCGTCGTAAAAACCGGTAAGAAAATTTTTTTTGGTAATATGGGTATGATAACGTTATATTAAATTTTCGATATATAACAAATAAACGCGTTTTAAAAAAGAAAAGTACGATACGTTAAAAAGTTAAAATTTATGCGACGAATACGCGGGTATATAAAATGTAATAATATTATGGTTAACGTAATATTTTTCGAATTTTATTAAATAATAATTTTCGTTATCGTCGAAAATAAGGAGATATTTCGATTTTTTCGTACGCGTTCGAATATGTTAATCAAAATGTTAAACTTATTTTAAACTTAATTTGTTTGTTATTTAATTATTATTATTTAATGCGATTTTTTAACCGGTTATTAGTAATAAGTTATTACGGAATTAGGATTTAAAATAATTTTTCTTTATTATAATAATAAATAGCGATATAATTTAACTTTAAGAATTAATAATTTAAATAATTGTAATTTATTTTTTATTCCTTTATTAAGTTTGTTTAAGTTTTTTACGTTTTTCGATATTAATAATTACTATGTCCGTTATTATAAAAAATTTTATTAAAAATCCAGTTTTATTGAAATTGTAAATATCTTTTTTTGTAATGCCGTATTTTACAATAATAACCCGAATAAGTTCGAACTATTTGCGAAATATTTTTAGATTTTCGTATAATATCCGTTAATAATCGATTTTCCGATTTAAACGTATTTTAAGTTTTTTTTACCGTTTAATAAAGTTCGACATTTAGTTAACTCCGACGCGTTCCGCGACGCGTTAGGTAAGTAATATATTAACTATATTTTTAACGTATTAAAACCGGATAAGAAACATTCGCGTATTTAAGTTAAAGATTTGGTCGATAATCGATTTTTTTTTAGTTGGCGTTAATTTTTGTAAAAAAAAGATAATATCGGTTCGGGCGCGTCGGTTATAATATCGGGCTTTTAAAGTAAATTCGGGGACTTTATAAATAAAATATAATTTTTTGAAATTAAGTTTCGGGTTTCGTCTTTTCACTTAAAAAGCTAAATTTATTTTAGCTTCTTTTATTAAACGTTTTATATTATTAGTATTAAAAAATGGACGATTAAAGATAGGTAGCTGGAATAGTTAGAAAAGCGGCTCGCTTATATGTATGGCTCGCTTATATATATAAAACGTTATTCATTTTATAAAAGATTTTTTCATTAATTAAACTAGAACGTATAAAGGTTTTAAAAGCGAAATATAAATGTAAATTTATAACAAGGTTATTATTATTATAGTTGTTAATTAAAATGCGTAACAAGTTATATATTTCTTAAAACTTATAACGTGCTATATAAGTTCACCGCTTACATAAGCTCACCGCTCCTTTTTTAATATCTAATAATAATAAATTCAAATTAATCACCTATAATACGTTAAATGAATTTAAATTAAGCGGATTCTTCTTTAATAAACGTTTTTACAACTTTTTTATAAATACCCGTATTATATCCGAGCTTATTGTAAACGTTATATTTCTTTTTTTATTTTAACCTTTATATTATAATTATCTTTAGCCGTTATCAGCTGTGTATTTTTACGACCTTTTTATTTATCGGCTAAAAAAGCTTATTCTTTTTATATAATAAATTTTTTAAAAAATAGTTTATTTTTAATCTTTTAATATTTATTTATGATATAATTTATTTTACGTAATAAAGTAATTTCGCATAAAAATAATTTTTTTTTCATTAAAAAATTAACCGATTTAACGATCTTTACGCGCGAGCTACCCTAATAAGTTATAATATTTCTTTGCCTATAACGTTTTACTTTTCTTAATTTTTTTAAAATATTTTTACAGGTTTTCGTAAGCAAAGGAATGAATAAAACCGGCAAAGGTTAACGGAAAAACGATCGGCGTAAACATAATTAAAATATTTCGAATTCGGAAAAGAAAAGTATTATTGTCACAGTCCCAAGTAGCACCTAGTAGGTATAGAAGGCAGAACAAGGCGGTCAGTGCTCGAGCTGACAACGTTCCACTTTTAGTGGTGTAATGGCTAGGCCCTTGTTCTCGTGCCGTAACAATTATAATCGAAAGGAATAAAATTAATTTTTATAAATCTAAATTTAATGTTATCGACTATTATATTAATTTTAAACGTATTGTAAAACCGGGAAAAATATTGTTTTTTAGGAATATAATTATATACCGTCGTATAAAACTTTCGATATATAATAAATAAACGCGATTTAAAGGAAAAAATAAAAAACGTTAAAAAAAGTAAAACTTATACAAATAATACACGTGTATATAAATTATAATAATATCGTGATTAAGGTAATAGTTTCTGAATTGTATAAAATAATAATTTTCATAACCGTTAAAAATAAAAAACCTTTCGATTTTTATAAGCGTTGAAGTATAGTAATTAAAATATTAAATTTATTTCATTTATTATTTAGTTATTATTATTTAATGTTATTTTTTACCTGTTATTACTAATTACGTATTAAGAAGTTAAATTTAAAATAATTTTTTTATTATAATAATAAATAATAATATAATATAACTTTAAAAAGTAATAACTTAAATAAGTATATTTTTTAAATTCTTTTTTTAAATGTATTTAAACTGTCTTTATATTTCGGTATAGATTATTACTATTTTTATTATTATAAAAGCGTTTATTAAAATTATAATTATCTTAAAATATAAATATTTTTAATAACCTATTTTGTCATTAAACTAAATAAATTTAAACTACTAATGAAATATCTTTAACGTCCTACACAAGCGAACGGCGCACATAAGCAAGCGGCGCACTTTTTGGTAGCTTACAACAACAAATCTAAATAACTCAACTATAATAAATCTAATTAATTTAATTAACGGTATTCTTTTTCACTGACTATATCTACAGCTTTTAAACTAGTATACGCATTATACTAAGGCTTGTTGCGGACGCTATATTACTATTTTTTCCTCCCAATTCGTATACGACGGCTACTATTAACAGCTATTAACAACGCGTTTTTACCACTACTTTTTTTTTAGCGGTTAAAAACTTGTCTATCGTATATAATAAATGTCTTTTTTTTTTGATTAATAGTTTTTATTTTAACAACTTTATATACGTAGAATCGAATTGTTACTCCGACAAGTCCTACAAAACCTACGACGCAGCCTTGCGACGCGCCCTAAAACGTGCCCTAGAACGTGCCCCATAACAAGCCCTATAGCCTTGCCCCGCAGCCTTGCAACACGTCCTTTAACCCTCCAACGCGCCGTATTTTACGAATATCTTCCACGTATTAAAGCCGGACATAAAACGGTTGCATATATGGGTTGGGAATTCGGTCGGTAATCGATTTTCGGTCGGTCGGTTTTAACATTTTCGAAATAGGGGTAATATTAGGTTGGGGGCTAGTCGGTGGCATATCAGTTGGCAAAAGGAAATAGTAATATACGTCAGCAACAAGCTTTAATATAATGCGTATATTTGTTCTAAAGTTATATATACAGTTAGCGATAAAGAATACGGTCGATTTAAATTAAATGGATATATTATAGTTAAGTTATTTAGATTTATTATTACAAGCTACTAAAAAGTGCGCCGCTCGCTTGTATGCGTCGTTCGCTTATATAAGACGTTATATCTTTTAATAATATTATTTAATAATTATTTTTTTAAATTTAAACGCGGGTCGAATTTTTTTACTATTTAATTAATAGTTTGTTATCTTTAGATAAGGGTTTTATATCGTTCGTTTTTTAGCTGTTAAGATAATTAAATTAATAGGATACCTTTTAAAAACGTCTCGAACGCAGGTTTTTTCCCTGCCGCTATATTTGATATAAGCTCTTATTTTACCTTTTCTTTACTGTAATATTCTTCGTTTTAAGAAACGCTTTTATCGTGGGAAAATCCCTGCTGGAAAAAAAGGAATAGGGGGTCGGATTTTGATAGGCCGTTTTGCTTAATAAAAAACTACCCGGGGATCTATTACTTGCTCGCCATCGTTAACTGCTAAACTGCTTTATTAACTAAACGACTTTCTTTAAATCTTACGCTTTTTTTGTTAACTTAACTTTGCAAATAACTATTTCGTTTAACGTACTAAGTTGTTAATTAACTAAAAGATAGTACTATATTAACAGTTACAGTAATTAAATATAGTAACTTAGCGTAAATTTTATGTTGATATTATTTTAAACTAAAACCGTCTGGGCCAAATTTCTATTATATACTCAAATCCATGCTTAAAAAGCTTCTTCCAGATAAAGGGTATCCTAGGCTGCATCCTGCAGCCTAACCTACCAGCCGTAAGCACCTTAAAGCACTAACTGTTGGCTAGCAGGGGTGCGTTAGCACCCCATATACTGAAGATTCCCTCTGATCGGAGCATATATGTTCCGGGACTAGATCACCTTAAAGTGCAGAGCGCG